>VZUI01044793.1:0-51340 GCA_013401135.1 Cettia cetti
GCCCGGCCGTGTGTGCGGAGCGGGGCCGGGCGCTGCCGCCGCGGGCACTGACCGCTGTCCGGGCTGCCTCTCCAGCCCGCGATGTAGCAGGTTTTCAGCTCGGCCACTGCCACCGAGCTGTCGGGCACGCAGCCCAGCTGGATGTAGTCGCTGCACTCCACGGCCTGCTCCAGCTCCAGCAGCGCGATGTTGTTGCTGGACGTGGCGGGGTCGTGATCTTTGTGCACCAGGAGCCTCTGGATGTGGCGCAGCTCGGCCTCGCGGCCCTGCTGTTCCAGATCGGTGGCACCAATGACAACTTCATAAATGGAGATGTCCCTGGGGAGCAGATGGACAGAGGGTGACAGGGAGCAGAGCCATGGGGTGTGGCAGCCCGGCATCTGCACCGTGCTGTGGGGACACCCCTGTCCCAGCTGTGGGGACACCCCTGATCCTGCTGTGGTGGAACCTCTCTGAGAGGAGGTTGCAGAAGTGTCAGTTGCTGTTCCCACGCTCTCTTGTGATGAACTCTAGTATCATCCAGTGGCTCTTTGCGATTGGGTTAATGTTTAAAATAATTTCTCAGACTTGCCCAGTCTTCAGTGTTACTGGGGTGTTTTCAACGGAATTTGTGCCTACTTAGGAAAGGAAGTCTGAGCTCCAAAGCTGCTTTGTTTCCAAGTTCTAGGGCCTAACCAGATACAGTAGTCAGATGAATTCGTGCATGTTTGAGTGTACTTATGGTGTTTTAGACCTGGTTCTTCTATGATGGTAATAATAATAACATAGAGTGAAAATGCGTACTCTAGTGGAGAGAAAAATTGGAACACCACATTTTGGCTTGCCAGCTTCTTGGGAGTGTTACAGATGTAAGTACAGGGTGTAAGTTTGCACATTCACTGCTCAGTTCTGGTGTGATCATTTCCTGTTAATAGAAGAGTGAAACCTACATCATGAGGTTAAACAAAAATGTCAAAATGTCTCGTGTCAAAATATCAGCAATTATATTATACATATTTAGGGGGGAAATGTGACTGGAGAATAATGGGGGTTTTTTAAGTTTGTCACCACCTCAGTGATTGAGGAATGTTTGTTGTGATTTTCTGTGTTTTACACTAGAGGGAGCAGTGCACACAGACCATCAACATCCACAAAAAATACTAAGTATTGAGTTTTTCCTTTTCAAAATGTTGCTATTATAACTTACTGCTTGTAAACAGTCTTTTTAGCTTCTAATATTTCTAGTCTATCAAAGTAGCTTTCTCTGTTCTTGCTGCAAGGGGGCCGATTTGGGCATGCTTAATTTTAACTAGAGCTAGTACAAAGGACAGATAGCTCTGAATTTTCTGCCTCTCATGTCTAATTGCAAGTGACAGATGAGTAACTTCTTACACTTTTATTTAGTTGTTGATTTTATTTTCACAGTTGCATTCTGTAGTGTTAGCAAATGACTGAGAGTTGGTTACTGCTGGTAGCACAGGGCAAGTCAAACACATCAATTAACAGAAATACTGGATTTTGGAGGTGAAGGTTCCAGATGAGACAGTTGCTCTGTCCTGCAGCCTGACAATGAGAGGTTGTCTTGAGGATGTGTGCAATGGAATCAAATAAAGTAATTTCAGTCTAGTGATCATATGAGTAAATGTTGTTGTCTATGTGAGAAAAAACTTTCTCACCCCCGGTATATCTGTAACAAAAAATACAGAAGGGAAATGTAAATAGAGGAGACATTTACTGTCCACATCCAGCTTAGCACCCTTGGGTTACCTTGTTTAGATTTTTGTTTAACATTATTCAGTTGCTATGACTTACCTGTTTTATCAGTTCTTCCTTGAAAGATTTATTTCTTCTAAAACTTTTAATGTAGAAAAAGAGTAAATTCAAGGTAATAGAAGTTTGGAAAATAATATTTTGGAATATCATGAAGTTAAAAAACTTTTTTTTAATCGTTGGGAATTGGTATTTGATGGGAAATTTATGTAAATTTATTTTTACCTGCCTACTTATTCAACTTTTATTGGCTTTGCACAGAAACTGCTATCAAATCTCTGATCGCCAGGAAGGAAAATACAAGATCTCAGCAGTTGTACTTTAACACTATTCTCAATCTTTTTCAATTGTTTCTATGTGTTAAACTACTGATGCTGTGATTGAAGTCACCCCATTCTATTTTCTGCTTATACTATGTGGAGAGAGGTGACAGAATAAGAACTTTATTTTTCTTTTAATATTTTAAAATATTCTATACATTTTTAAATTAATCCCTGTGATATCGCATACCTTCTCATCACACTGCTGCTCTGCTGCCTTTGTGCTGCTCTGCTGCCTTTTTATTTTCACAATTCCTCCAAGCTCAGCTCATATTTTTGATTGTTTTGATCTGTTTTTAAGTCTTCAAGCCAGCACTGTCAGCAAACCAGGGAGGTCTCCATTTACTGGGTTAAAGTGGCTCAAGTCTGGCCATGCAAAGAGGTCTGGGGTAATGTGAATAGTTTCTGTGTCCAGTCTTTGGTTGCTCCTCTTTATATGAAATTTCATGTATTGAGACCTACTTTTCTCATCTCTCCTATTAAACTGCACTTTTGGTTGTGTCTGCAGCCGTTCTTCACCATGAAGGGCTTCACATTGTGAATTCTAGGGAGATGTAACTGTATTCTCTGTTCAGCTTCCCTGGCAACAGTCCCAAGTAGGTTTAGTCTAAGAAGATGGGTTAGGAATGCTCACATGTCTCCCTCTCCTATGGTCATTTCCTGGGTCCTTCACTCCTCCATACTTGGCTCTATGAGGAGACATTTACTGTCCACATCCAGCTCATGAAGATAGGAATTTTCATACCCTATTAAAAAAACCCAAACAAAACAAAACAAACCACGGAAAAATCTTATCTAAATCCATGAAAAGTACAAGGAGGACAAAGGAGAATCTATACCTGTCATTTTAATGGGAAAACAGTGTTGCTAATAGATGGTGCAAAGATGATAAAGGATTGGAGTTGTTTTGGTTAAGATTTAGGGCTTTATCACTGTTTTTGAGATTGTGACGGTTCATTTTTCAGACGCCTAGTCCTTGTTAAAAAAATTGATTGTACCCTCCTTTTCTAATTTTGATTTAAGGCCATGGAAACTTGATGCTCCTGCTCAAGTAGATGGGGAACCACAGGAACATGAGTAATTTTGGACAATAATCAATAGAGAACATTGAAAAACATTAGCAATATTTTAGCATGAAACTTGTAGGATTTTGGGACTTTGAAAATTGTCTAATTTTTCAGTGCGCAGAGTTCACAAAGTTATTGTAACACTCTAAATTACTTTAATTGTAAGAAAACCAATAGTCTTCTTTTCTTAGGAATTATTTAAAAAATAATTTACAATTAAGGTGTGCATGAAGTATTGCTGCTTAAGGTTTTCTGTTTAGTACTTCTGTAAGGAAAATTTTATAAGGAAACCATTTGATAAGGAAAATAATAAAATTATCTTAAAAATAACCATAAAGCTTAATGTAACTGCTATAACACAGATATAATATTTTAAATATTAATCTTAAAATAATGAAGATAATATCATTTTATGTTCTAGAACAAATGGATCCACTTTATTTACCACAAGGCTTTCTTTTCTAATAATTCTGATTTTTAATGCTGCTTTAATTAAAGTGTGCTGTTCCTCAGTTGTTCCTCTTTCACTGAGAATGACTGACAGCAAACCAGTACTTGTTAGGAAGCACGAACCAGAAAACACAAGATGTAACTCAGACGGGAGCAGGCGTTTGGACAATCCCCATGCAGGTGCTCAGTGCATCGGTGCTTCCCTTCGTGAACCACACAGTGCAGGAACTCATGGGCAAAGCAAGCAAACAAGCTTCCTGCAGGGATTTTACATGTGGCCGTTGAAGCAGTGGGGTAGAGACAACTGGGCATTAAAAGCAAAATAAAAACTTAATAATTTTGTGACAGAAACCGTGCAATAACAGGTCATTGTCTTTGATGGCCCAGAAGTTCTCTTCAATGCTGTGTTGTTAATTCTTAGTTGTTAAGCTGCCTCATGACAGGTAAATATGACTTTTTACCTAATTTTCTTAAGTCTTACTTTACTATGAATTATTTTCCTTTCTTTCTCCCCAGTTCATATGTTAAAGTCAGAATAAGTAATCAGAATTAATGGTTGCCAGGATGAGAGAAGAAAACATTCTGTGGGTTTTTGCTGTCCTTTTAGTTTACTTACTCTCAATTCTGTTTATTATTTATGTCATGATATTTTGCATTGTTGTGGTGATGCTTATACAACCCATATCATTATGAGATATAAAAGTTTTAGTTTGTATAAAGATAATGGTATTTTGTGTAAATAAAATGTGTCATCTTGTATCTTTTTTCTGTTTTTCAGAAGACCTGCAATGGAGTGAAAAATACTTCTCATCAAAATAAAGAGTAGGAGAGAATTGTTAGCAGTTAAGAGAAGTTACTGAATGAATTGATTTATCAGAGACTATGCCTGTCAGCCAGAAAATACAAGGAAAAGGTAAAGAAAACTAAAGAGGTAAAGAACTGATGACAGTAAAATAGTTTTTATTTTAAAAGTCCTAATTTCTAGGCAAGGAAAAGGAGGTTGCATAGAAAATGAGAGTAGGATTTTCAGTTTAGAGTTAGAATAAAAAAAAATAAAATCAAGATAGTAACAGCAGCAGATAGTCACATGATCCCTCCTCCAGAGCCTTGTGTGCCAGAGACTGTTGACGCTGCTTATTACTGCAATTGTTCAAAGTGTCTGTCAAGCCTCCCATGCTTCATATAAACTATTTGCATAAGAATAAACCATTAGCATTTTAACACCTCAGCAATAAAAAGTTTTAGTTTTGAAAACTTGGTCTTATTTTATATTTAACATTCAGTAGTTTCATTAATCTTGGTTAGTGTGACACTGTCTTCTGTGTCCAAGGTTACTAGAGTTGACAGTGATGTATTCAGTCAGGTTAGGTGTAGCTAATGAGCTACACAAGTCTGTTTTATTACCTGTCTCTCTAAAAATTACTTTTGGGGACAGCCTGAAGTTCATATTAGCTTTTGTACTCAAAAGTCTCTTTAATGTCAGGTATATGTGTACAATTACCAGTTAAAGTACAAACAGCTTTGAAAGTGAAAACAGTTGCAAAGCTGAAGCTGAGCCTGTTCATCTGTTACATTTGCAGCAAGAGAACACAGGAAACCTTTGCAGTAGATACTGGTCCTCTCAAGCACACATAATCAAATTACCACTTTCTTTTCTGATATTCATGGGATCTGCTATAAAAGAAAACTACAGGCTGTTTGGCTATAAGTTTAGACAACCTCTTAATGATTAATTTGATTACAAAAAAGAGGGGAAATTGTTCCAGAGTAAGACAAATGCAAGACATGGCTTAGTGCTGCTACTACCATTAAAATAGTTTTGGTAAAACTCCTGTTGGTGGAAATTGAATGAATTATCCAAGGACAGTAGAAATTCAGATTGTCCAGGGCCACAGAGAAGGCTTGGGACAGACCTAGAAATCAAACTGAACACATTTCTGCCTCAGTGACAAAATTATGTCTTCTTTTTTAATCAGTTGATAGATTTGGAATTTCATCACTGCTCAGTGAATTTTGTTGGGGAAGGAGTGTGTTGGGCTGGCTCCAGCTAGCAGCAAAGCACCCACAGAGCTACTCCATCATTCCCTGTGGGATGTGGGAGTGCAGAGGAAGAGAAAAAGCAAGCAAACTTGTGGGTCAAGATCAAACAGCTTAACAAGTGAGCATGGAATATGCCTTTGGGCAGTTCAGGTCAAAGGTTGTGGCTGCGTTTCCTCCCAGTCTCCTTCTCCCTCCCAGCAGAGTGGCATAGTAAAAACCAGAAGGACTTGGTGCTGTACAAACACTGCTCAGCAGTAGCCAAAACACTTGTTTGTGATCAACAGAGTTCAGTCAGAAATCCAGAACATGGCACAATATCAGCTGCTGTGACATTCCAGCCAGACCCAGTTCAAAAGCTTAAGGGTTTTTTTTCAATTTGCTTTCATTTTGCATCAGCATCAACAGTCACTGTTGACTATTCTGTCACTATTGACTGGGAGTCAACAGTGCTGTAGGCAGAACAGCCCTATGGGATATGGGAGACTCAGATTCCCATTTCATCCTGTGGACACTGAACTTGTGCTGCTGTTACCCCAACCAGCCATCCATTCTGTAAATAGGAAGCCTTCTAAAAAAAGCCTTGTTGACATGAAGATGCTTCGATGAAAATCAAAATTGTTCCCAAAACCAGCTTAATATATCAAAAAGTTTTTCTTCAGTACAGTTATTTATCTTGGTCTCTTATCTACCCATAAATCTTGATTCTACCTAATTTCTACTCCTGTGTTGCAGATGTAAAACACAATATAAAACTTTGTCTTATAGAACATATACTAATTGATCTTAATCTATTTACTGCTATTTGACGGCTGGTACCAGTTGTTCCCAGTATCCAATCTATATGAGTATGCCATGACAGTATTGAAATAAATAGAATTTGTACTGCACTTCCTGGGCATGCCTTTGGGGACTACCAAAGCAAATAGTGTGTGTAGTTAAAGAGTTTAAATTAATCTGTAATGTGTTTAAGGTTACGGGGTTTTACCGGTCTCTGCTTCATTTAGAAAGTCCATTTCCATTTTTTTATGTGCTGATAAAAATATGAATTTTTCACATTATATATAAGTTAATTTCATACTTCTAGATCTCTGGGCAAAAAAAGATGATAGGTTGTTAAGTATTATTCCCTAAATGCATGTTAAAGTAGTAAAAAGAGAAAAAAATTCCTTTTTTTGTAAAAGTGGAAGCACTGAGTTTTAATCAAATGATAGCACAAAATTAGCACAGTGGTCATTAAGGGATTTGAGTACTTCATTCTGATAGATAAGCTGCTCACTTAGTACAAATATACTACAAAGAGATAGGAGAACTACGTTAGGCATAATTTTTCTTGTGAATAACTTATCTTATTAAGACCTGCTTATTGTGAAAACACAGTAAAATGATAAACTGTGCTTAGATATTTCACAAACATAATTCATTTTCACTAAATGACTACAACCTTAGTTAAATAGTTATCCCTCAGAAGCAAAATATAGATACCTTAATGGACTGAATTTTTCCCAAACTTAAGACTTGGGCTAAAATTCATGTATCATCGATTAAAAATTACAGGCATGGACCAAAATTTTGGCAACAAAAATCTAAACCTGACTCTCTTACTCAGTTAAGGTTGTTTGCTTGCTTATTTACTTCTTTGTGTTTTGTTGCTCCCCTTCTCTCTGCTCATCCCTTATAATTTCTGATAATCTTTCCCAAAGGTGGAACTGTAAAAGTAACTGCCTGGAGACAGAGATGAAGAGGACGTGGCCCTGCTTTCCATTTTCTCTGTCTTGCTTCGTCTTTCAGATTTCTCAGAGGCCTGTTCTTAACAGTCATGGTCAGGTTTCCCTTTAGCTGAGTTTTTTTCTTCTCTGCTGTGAGAGGGGAAATGAAATTGTTAACTCTGAAGGAGGTGAACAAACTGAGCACATCTTCAGCGTGGGGCTTTTACCATTGCACAATGTGAAAGAGGGTGCACAAGAACCAGTTTATCTGGATCCTGCTCTGTGTGCTCAAACAGGTCTGCTGAGGTAAGCAGGCTGAACTTTGGTCAACTAACATTTACAATTGCATGACAATACATATCCAACATGAAATTTTAAATAGGATTGCTTGGTTGGATTTAAATACCTATTTTGAAATAATACATATTACAGACAAATACAAGTCTGCAAAGGTGCTGATTTCCAGACAATATTCTGCAACTAGCAGTTCATACAGAAGAAATATACACAAATAATATAAAGGTAGTTAAAACAGTTTATTCTGCAGTAAATATGTCTGAATTCTGCAGACTAAAACTGGCTTGTGTCCAATTTGTTTTGGTAAACTAATGCTTTTTAGATAAAACCCTCTTGTATTATGGAACGCTTGTATACAAATATTATAATATATAAAATCAGTCCTTTCACTCAATTTATTACTATTTTCCATGGTTTGATTCATGCAGTCCACAAATGAGAGGGAGTTTGCTGTGTTCTTCAACTGTAACTGAAGTGACAGAGTTGACTTACTGCTAGCGATGTCTCCAGGATAATGCAGACAATAGCAATATCAGTAGTCCTTTGGCAGAGAAAGATTGTAATGTTCTAAGACTAAACTATGAAAGTTAACTGTTTGGAAGGTCATGGGAATCTCTAGGGTGCGACATAATTAAATTCTGACTTGTTCCCAGAGGAAGAGTTGCTGGCAAAGGATAAATCTAGGGCATTAAGCTTGAAACAACTTTTCAGTTTTAAAGTTTGTTTTATCAAAAAAGATCACTTGCTGAATCCCATGCTTGCACAAAATAGAGAAATTTTGACACTTGCTTTGAAAATTAATGTTCTGGGGCCTATTTAATCCATTGGATTAGATTGGAGTGGCAAGGTCTTAGTAGCTGAGGGGCTTCCTGGGAGAAGATTCCAGAAAGTTCCCCCATGTCTAACAAAGCCAATGCCCTCTGGTTCCAAGACAGATCTGGTGCTGCCTAAGGCCAAGCCCACCAGTGATGGTGGCGGTGGTGCCTCTGGAGTAACAGATTTAAGGGGAGGGGGAAAACTGCTGCACAACAGCTGGGAAGAGGAGTGTGGATGTGTGGAAGATCCCTGCAGTACAAAAGGAGTTAGAGGAGGTGCTCCAGGCAGTGGAGCTGAGATTCCCCTGCAGCCCATGGTGCCCATGGTGAGGCAGCTGTGCCCCAGCAGTCCATGGAGTCCATGGGGATGCAGAGATCCACCTGCAGCCCCTGGAGGAGACTGATGCCAGGGAAGGTGGAGACTCAGAAGAGGCTGTGATCCTGTGGGAAGCCCATGCTGGAGCAGGCTCCTGGCAGTACCTGTGGGCTCACGGGAGAGGAGCCCAGGCTGGAGCAGGTTTGGTGGCAGGACATGTGACCCCGTGGGGGAACTAGCTGGAGCAGTGCAGGGAGGACTGTCTCCCAGGGGTGGGACCCCACGCTGGAGCAGGGGAAGAGTGTGAGGAGTCCACCCTGTGAGGAGGAAGTGACAGGGACAAGGTGTGATGAATTGACATGACAGCCCCTTCCCCCTGTGCTGCTGGTGGGGAGGAAGCAGAGAAATAGGGAGTGAAATTGAGCCTGGGAATAAGGGAAGGATGGGAAGGTGTTTTAAGATTTTATTTCTTCTGATCCTCCTTGGATTCAATTGACAATAAATTAAACCAATTTCCCAAAGCTGAGTCTGTGTTGCCTGGGATCTTCTGATCAAACAGCAAGTAATGTCTCCCTGTAACTGCTGAGTGATATCTCCCCATCTTTATCTCTAATCCAGGAGCCTCTTTTACATTTTCTCTCCCCTGTCATTTTGTGGAGGGGAGTGAAAGAGTGGCTTGGGTGCCCAGTCAGATGAGGCCCCCACACCTATCAAGGCAGCAACTCTCATGGTCCTGGAAGGCTGTAACTGTGCAGGATGGGTTGGAGAGATCGACTCTTTGCCCTGCTTGTGTTTGCCAAGGAATCTGAACACAGCCATGCAAACTCTTCTCTGTTACCCTCATGTCTACAGTGCAAGCAGATACTCATGGTTTTCTGGTGGAGCTGCTCAGCTCAGGCAAATTTCAGACTGTTTCCACAAAGACTCACTCTGTAGGCCAGGGGGAAAAAAACCCCATGAGATATAAAATGTCTGGATTAATTTCTTCATAAATATTTAATTGCTTATTTAAAATGGAATAACTTTAGCAGTGATAAAGACCTTTCTCATCACAGGCAAAATAATTAACCATGAGGATTTAAGCTTATCTCTGTGACTTTGCTTTGGAACAAGAAAACTGTGCTGACCCAAACAGATTCTGTAGTCACCTGGCAAAGGCTGTGCATTTCTGCCTTTCAGTCCATATTTTATGCAATATATTATGTACTGGGGGACTTAAAGTGTGCTGAGGATGGGCAGGTCTCCTTGCAGACTTTCTGAGGCTTTCCAGAGTGAAGGGCACCTCAGCTAAGCAATAACTCTATAGATTTTAAAGAACTTTTGGTGAAAAGCTTCGGTTTAATGTAGATTTCCTTTCTCTTACTTTTACAGTGTCTTAAAGTAAATAACTAAAAGGCATTGAATTTGAATTTGAGTTTTTCAAACTATTTGAATAGTCTTCTGAAACAAATATACTTATTTGAAAAATGTTGTTTTCCTAACTGTCATTTCCTTGCAACAAAAGTCCTACCTAGGTATTCACTGAATGAGCACATGAGCATAGATGTCTACCCATGGAAGGATTAGAGTCTAATGCTTTAAGCTGCTGCACTTTAAACGTAGGCCTGAAATGTACTGCTGGATCATCCTGCTGCAGAACTTGCATAATTTGGGAAAGTCATTTGGTGACCCTTTTATTTATGTTTTCCAAATTTTATTTTGTTTAAGCCATTTGCAGAGTGTTATTATTTTCCACTGTCCACAACCTGACGAGCTGGAACTAACTTCTTACTTTTCCTGATTCTGAGGGCTGCTGTTTCTGCATGCTAATTCATCACTACCTGTCCAATATATCAAAATGCATTTGCTAGTTTCTTCTAAAATTTACTGAGAGTGTTGAGTGACTTTCCATTAAATCAGTATTTACTGGACTGATGAGCTGTAGATCCATCTGTCTGGAGTATATGTGACCAACACAGCACAATTTGGAGGGATCTAATGCTAAAGCAGATATTTCAAGGTAGTTGCTCTTCCACTAATGAGACTTTAAAGTGACAACAGATCTCAAAGGCTGAGTGGTGACTGTTTCATTAGTTTGACATGTTTCAAAATAGTACAGCTTTGCTTTCATATTTAAATAGTCAGTTGGAATCGCAAAGCTACAGAATTAGGTAGCGTAAAAAGGATTCCTACTTCAAAGGGAACAGAGCAAGCAACAATTTCAGGTATCTTGAGAGTATATGCAAAATGAATCTACGCATATCATAGTTTTGCAATTATTTGCAAGTCTCTTGTTGAGTATAAAGCAAAGACTTAAAAAGTTCATTGAGGTCTAGAAATAAGAAACAGTATCTAATTATTCCAAAAAAAGTTGTTCTGATGAGTGCACCTGTATAATTCAGTTTCTATGGGTCTGTCTACATTGTATAGGTAAACCCATATGATGTAAATGGGTTCACATAGGGATTTTTCATTCATTCTGAGTAGTCTTTATGTTGCACAGACATCTGAAGTGGATCAAAGCTAACAAATGGTTCAAACAATCTTTAGCCATGTCCCTAGACCCTTAAAGCGGCCAAAGCTCTGCTTCTGTTCCCCATCCTCCTCATATATTGACATAAAAAAGGTATTGTATTGTAAGGCATAAAGCTATAAAGAAAAGCCAGCAAGGAATAGTTTAGTCATTTTAAGCTCTACTACCAGTTTTGCTTACACCTGACAATTATTGCAGCTTTTTGACACTACTAGTCTGGATGATGGCCATGTCCTTCTCTTGCAGTGTGATAACACAAATCTGACTGTAAGTTTCAGGCTTATATAAATGAACTTTGCAGAAAAAGAGACCACATATGCTTAACATGTACATTTTTAATAACAAATGAGTGAGAAACATCCAAAGATCATTTTCTCCTCACAAGGTTACTCTTCTAGTCAGTTCTTCCATATCCCTTTCTTGCTCTTATTTCTCCTAACAGTAGCAACAGGAAAAGACAAAGCAGCATCAGCCCTGCTGTCTTCATCCTTTGGGAGGTTTCATACAGTGTGAAGCTGTCTCTGTGCTCAGACAACAGGAAAGATTTCATTTTCAGCAGAAAGAGGAGTATCTGCCTTCTTGTGGTGTTTAATTCTGAGAAGCCAAAAGTAAGCCCACAACATAAAAAAAGTTGATTTAAAAAAAAAAAGGAAAAGAACTTTTTTGTGCAGGAGAAGAAGAAACAGGCTTCAATTGCTATAAAGATGTTTTAGGTTTGACATTAGGAAAAAAGTTCCCTAATACTGATACTTTCACGACTCAGGTTTAGATGGCTGACAGATTTTGTGGAACTGCTATAATTTTCTATCTTAGCAGAATAATTAATTAAACTGTTTCAGGCATTGGGGGGGTTTTTAGGTTTGTTTGTTTGTTTTTTGTACAATAATATTTCAGTCCTGTTTTTCTGCAAATGTCATTGTGGTTAAAACTTCTACATCTGATGTGAACCATTTTTACTTTTCTCCTCTTGCAGGCGGTTAAAAATAAAGATAGGCCATTTCTAAAGTAAAATGTTTCCAAGTGGAAAACTACAAAGGCACACATTTAAAAAAGGCCAAGGTTTTGAAATTTTCAAATAAAAATACAAACTGTTTTACAATATGTAATTACCATCAATACTTCAGAAATCAATGAGAAGTGACACAGATAAATAATTTTCTTTTTTTTTTCTGGCATTTTTGTTTGTGTTAAAAAAAGGAAAACATCAAAGTTTGATGACTCCAAATGACTCCATGAAAACTACAATTACTCATGCTCAGGGCATTTCTCATGATCTATTAAACATGAATATGTTTTAATTTGAATGTTATTTTTGCGTTCCTACGCTATCCATATTTATAACATTGATATAAGTATTTTAAACAAGTCTCATCACATTTCTTAGTATTTAAATAGTGAAATACTTAATGGTACTGACATTTAAAATAACGTTAACAGCATTGGAATTAATACTGAAATTAATAGAGTAGTGGAAACTCTAAGAACATCTTTATATTTACAAAGACATTGTGTAGCACTTTGTTATAATTTTAATAGGTAATTATTTCATTATTATGGGTTTGCTATCAGCTCATAAGTGGACCCTGAAAAGGGAAGCTGTGTGTGGTTGAAATAAAAATTCTTTACTCTAGCTTGATGCTGTTATTCTTATTATCTGTCTGATAAAATAGTGTGCCTGGAAACGTTTTGGAGGCACACAGAAAGGAGAGCCAAAGTGTCCTACAAAGCTAGTTTAGCTGTCCCCAAAAGCTTTTTCCTAGAAAATTTTTTACATCTTAACATCCCTATCTTAAACACAGGAGATTCCTCTGTTTTCTACCAGAAATTAGCAGAATATAGTAATTTATGGTTTTTTTCCTATGTCAGTCTTGATGTCACATCCAAATCCTATTTTAATCCTTCCAATGAACATGCCCTTTTTAATTCCACCCAACTTTTACCCAGAGAACATTCCAGCTATGATTTGAATAAAAACTCAGTAATATTGACAACTTTTAAGAGAATTGTGTGTTTTCCCCCCATGAAGGCCTGCTCTTTATGCTGCAGATACTCTCTTTGATGGGTGATCCCACAGGGACAGTTTTGTTTTAACATAACATATTGCTTGTTAAAATAAATCTAAATGAACACAGAGGTCACACTGAACTGGTCCCAAATGTCCCTTCAGACATATGTACAGACAGGTGGTTAACACAGCCTCCTGTCCAGAACCAGATCTGGAGGGATTTCTCCTTATTCCTGACAGATGGTCAGCTCTTCTCAGAGAACCTGAATATGTTCATTTAAAATATTTATGTGATTCTAAGATGGAGCTGTGGGTTCTTTGGGTGCAAACTCATGATCCCCTTTTCAAAGATAGTTTACTTGGGATTTTGAAATTAGTTTCCTTTTCATGAAAAAACAACACAAAAGTACTGAGGACACTTGAGTTATTTAGGGATAAAACAGCAGAGATTAATTATTTTGCATTATGCTCTATTTCCATTTATTTTTTTAAACATCTGCTTTGCTCTTCTTCAAAGTCTCCCAGTTTGAGAACAGTGTATGATTTGGGTATCTGTCCATCCTGAACAGAATGCAGAGGACACCTCTCTTGTGCAGCAGCACTGACTCAGGAATCCCTCCGTGTCACCCGTGTTTCCCTGGCAGCAGCACACACACCTTGCTGTAACCACACAGTACTGTGTCATGCAGCCTTTCTTGGTCACTGCAGGAGCTTCTCATCCTTCACCTGCTCCCTTCATCAGGAACAGGCTCTGTGGGAACAGCCCAAGGCTGCCTGTGCTGGCCAGTGCTGTGGAATGCAGCCGATATCATTGCTATGACAGAAACCCTTTGCCTTAGTGTTCTGGTCAAGTTGCTTGTATCACTGGCCCCAAAATGACCATGGAAAATAGCATCTGCAGCTTTACCTTTGTTTCTCTGTGAACTGCCAAGCAACTGAGAGGAGCCCAGAATATTGTTGCACCAGAATAACCCAGCAAATGAGTCATGACAATGTCTATTAAAAGTATGAAGTATATATGTAGTGATGCAGTATTAATATCTTTTCATTGTTGGGTTACAGAAAATTCCCACAATATGACAGACCTGTGGGTGATAATGGCAAGGCTCATGCTGTTGCACGGCTTAAAATTATTACTGTCATTCCACCAAGATTATCTGCTTGCACACGTAGAGAGAGTAGGTACAAAATGTCTAAGCTTAATATTCAGAGAGATTAAAATTGTGTTCCTTCACAAGCAAGAGTGGATAATCTGAATGTTTGGATCTAAAGTCCTGTGTTCTGCTATAGACATGTCTTTTAAAGCCTATTCTAAACCCACTAAAACTTTGAGCTGGTTTGCAAAGAAATTTTGCTCTGTCAGCTTCTGCACAATGGATGGTAAATGTCCTCATAAATGCAGAGGCTCTGTTAAACTTTGTGAAGCAGACAAAGTTTGTCTTTACAGAAAAACATATTTCTGAGAAATAGCTGTGACATTTTTTTAATCAACAGAGGTTTTAAAGTGAATTTTAGCACATGGCTGCAGCAACATATGGACCAGAAGATGATTAATATATGTACACAGAAACTCCCAAGAAATCCCTATTGTTTTGATAGATGAAAATGACTCCCAGTAAGCACCTGACTCTATTCTGTGCTAAAATAAAAATAATTACTTTGCATGAATAAAGTGTGTTAGCCATAATTGGTCTGAAGAAGTTTAGCCCTTGCTTGAAAGGTGCTGTTGGTGATAAAAGTCTAAAACATTTCTAATGATGTTTAATGCTTCCCAGAGAGTAAACGCCATATAACCAGTTTTCTTGTAAACGTTTAAACCTTTGACATTTGCAGATTACTACTCAAATGTGCAAACAGTGATTCTGCCCTCATATTCCTATTAATTTCATGAAGCATTATTAGCTGTGGTCCACAGCAGGATACTTTACATATTTCTCTTTGCAGCACCAGGCAGAAGTGGAATTTTCATTAAGTGTGGAATTTTCTGTGTTTCTGTGTCTCTCTGGGTGGTAACATAAAGTACAAGCCACAAGTAGCTTATCTCAGGAGTTCATTGTTTTTATTCCTTTATGTACTTTTCAAGTGGAAATACTGGTCTCTGTGCCATTAGTATTACATTAGATAGCTCTTTAAAAATAGACCCACTCAATGTTCCATGTTGAAAGCAACATTGGGATACAACAGTAATTAGAACTGGAGGAGACAATGATTATGTCTTTAGTGTCAGAAGACACAGAATTTTGAATTTAGTCAGCTGATATATACAGGGACTCTGAGAGTACACGGCCTCTTTAGATACCCATATTAAGTTATTCTCTGTAGGTACAATGTATTTTCCTTTGTACAATGTTTGATGTCACATCTGATGTTTTTTCAAAACTGCAATTTAACAGAAAGGTGATAATGTAAACATGTCAAAATACATCCCATGAGGATATGTTTATTTGTTATTGTTGTGACACATCTGCTCCTACTCGCGTGCTTTGTATGAGCATTTTATAATAATGAAAATTGCAAAATTTGAAGAAAAGATAAAGCAATAAAATGTTCAAAGCTTACTGCAACAACACACACACCAAGGAGAGATGGATTTTTTTTTGTTTGGTCTTATCTTGGCTTATGTCATTCTCTTCTGTGTTTACAGACTTAACAACAGCAGAATGGAGTCTGTGACCATCATTCTGCCAAAGTGTGTGTGTTAACATGGGAGTGCCTTTCCTCAGCCAAATCCACACCTTAGTGCCTGGTGGAAGGGAGCCAGCCTGTTTGCTTGCCTTTCTTGTTTTAAAGGACTGAAATATCCCCCCACACTTGATGCTCTAGAGTGTGCCATGTGAGCTGTATTACAGACCCGAGCTTTTCAGACATGTCCATTGAGGCATTATGATGTATGATCTCAAATGTAACAACTTTTGTACATGGCCCATTCAAGATATTCATGATTCTTTTTTCAAAAGTGCAGCAACATTTCTCTTCCTTTAATTTAGACAGGAAGAATTTTAATGCTTCTTAAAATCAAATATGAATTATTTCAACTTGGAAAGTCAAAATAAATGTTCACTGTTAAAATTCATCTGATTATTATGGAAACAAAATGTTCAATACATTCGCATTTTTTCAACTTCTGTGATAGAAGTCATGTGTGTTTACTTGAATCTCCTCTGTGTATTACTACACTAAATAAAGAGCAGAGTAAATAGAGCTGAGACAAAGTTAACTGAGAATGAGTGATCATTATATAAAGTATTATGGAAAATTGTGCTAGAAATCTTACATTTAACTAGCTGATATTGTATATTTAATGCACAGTTTAAAGTGATTGCAATACAGTATAAAATATTAAAAGAAAGCTTCCATTTGATGCTGTAGATGAAATGCAAATCAGGATGATAGTAATTGATTGTTACTGGATTGCTACTATGTGATTAGATTTCAAACTTGTTATTTTCTCATTTGTAGCTCTGAAATAAAATGCAAAATGTTTAAAGAAAAGTAGTATATCTTCAATAATTTCCTGGTTTGACACCCTCTATATCATGTATCCCCAATATATCATTCTTATTGACCAAGAGGCCCTTTCAACACAGGCTCATTGGCTTCTCAAATGGGTGTGGAATTTTGAGGTCTCATCATAGGCTACGTATTAACAGTACAAAGAAGGAGCTGAACATCCTGCAGGATCTTGAAAAACATAAAACAGTGCTCTTGGCTTTTATATCTGGCTGAAATAATCTCCTTGGCAGCAGATGACAGAGCAGGGAGTGGGGCTCAGCGCTCCCCATAATGAACCTGCATTCTCCAGATGTGCCCTATTGCAGGGAATGTCTGAGTGTCTGAGATTTCCAAGCCCAGCAATCCGAGTCCAGCAGGGCAGTGTGCTTGCAAAACAGTAGTTTCAAAAGTATGGCAATGGTAAGTGTAAGTAACATAATATGTAAGTAGTGTAATATGATGTATGCATCATATATGTTCATTGCATACATGCTGTCTGGTCCAGATAATTGTGCTTAAAATCTTTCCTTATTATACAGATCTTTCCTTGAGAACAGACTGTTTATGTGCATTTTTTGTTTCTTTTTTTTTTTAATCAGCACTCTAAAATATATTTAAGTAGGATGCAGATATGTTAAAATATTTTAGATCTAAATATTGAGTAAATAGAGTAATTTATGCCCACTAACCTTTTAAAAGTAATCAGGTTCCTGTGTAACTTGATGGGTGAGCAATTTTCCTGTATTAAAGTTGCTTTTCTAGCTAAAGTCTTTTGGGAGAGAATATTACTTTACCAAGTCACCTTCTAAAAGGTCTAATTAAATTTTTATGTCTAAATTTATAAACCATTAATCATAGTCTTAGAATAGAATATTATGGGTTGGAAGGGACCACTAAAGGTTATCCTGTCCAAATCTCCTGCAATGATCAGTGATATCTTCAACTAGATCAGGTTGCTCAAAGCTCTATCTAACCTGATCTTGAATATTTCCAAGGATGGGGTATCTACAATCCCTCTGAGCAGTTTGTTCCATTGTTCCACTATCCACATTGTAAAATTTTGTTCCCTGTAGCTTGTCTAAATCTGGCCTCTTTTACTTTGAAACGTTATTCCTTGTTCTGTCACAACAGGCCCTAATAAAAAGTTTGTCCCTGTCTCTTTTATAGGCTCCCTTTATGTAGTGGAGTGCTGCAATGAGGTCTCCAGGCAGAGGTGGTTCAGTCCTCTGACCATCTCTGTGACCCTCTGGACTCGCTCCTAAAGGTCCACGTCTGTTCTGTGCTGGGGACCCCAGAACTGGACACCGTATTCCAAGTGGAGTCTCATCTGAGCTGTGGAGAGGGGAAGAATCTGCTCCCTCACCCTGCTGCCCACACTGGTTTGGATGAAGCCCAGGACACACTTGGCTTTCTGTGCTTTCATGTCCAACCTCACATTCACCTTCCCACCAAGTCCTTCTCAGCAGGGCTGTTCTCAGTCCCTTCATCCTCCAGCCTGTATAGATTGATAATTCTTGCTCATAAAACTGTTCCCTCTAATTGTAAAATGTTGATGCTGTTAAATATTTATTATCAGATACCATTAATTTTTTGTAACCTGAAATTTCTCTGATTCTTTCAGGAGAGCTGAACATCCTTAATTCGATCTGAAAGATTCATTGAAAAGTAATCAATTTTTTTTAGAGGGCAATAAATTTGTCATCACTGATCACAGGATTGCAAATCTAGATTTTAAACATTTTCTTCTGCAACTGCAGTCCACAAGATGGCAATCTTGGACTGAAATTGTCTCCACAAATTATTCTGCTGATAGTTTTGCTGCTGTTTCCAACTTTGGGAGCATGTCTGAAGCCTGTTGTGCTGTGCTTATGTCTGGGGCTGCACTGTGAGCAGCCCTAAGGCATGATCTGATGAGCCTCGGTACCCTCAAAACTGGTAGCTCCAGTAATGCAGAAACACGTTCCTTTGGTCTGACCAGTTTTCAGTGTTATTCACTTTCATTCTGGCATCTAGTTTTGAAACAATCTTTTTAAAAGTATAGAGGCTGTTTAGAAGTAGGAACACCTCTTCATGGTTTCTGTGTGTTTAATTCAAACAAAAGCCTTGAACATAACCACATATAGCATATTATCTGCTCAGTATATGTTACCCTACCCTGTTCCCACTTGAGCATTTAAACCTCTGATAATCTTTTTGGAAAATCTCGACATAATATGTGATCCTCAGCATTAAGAAGCCACCACAGTTGCAGCTTCTCAGCTGTGAGAGCTTTTCTGGATCCACTGAACTCAGTGTTATCACCGTGGTGTACATGTACCCCAGAAGGAGTTATCATCTCTCACCTGGGGCACTCCAAGATTTGAAGGCATTATGCTAATTCAAAATTATCTGTTTAGCAGGGCATAGTTCGTAGCGTAGTCCTAGGGCATAACTCAGCCCCCCTGAGAAGGGGTTTGCAGGATGACATGCAGAGCACGAATGTTACAGACATGTATCAGCTCCGGAATTCTGGCTGTCTAGTTTTTTCCTCCAGCTTAAAACATTATTTCAAAACCTGGACAATGACAAACCCTTATTTGCTAGTTGTAGTGGAAAAAAATCATGACTAGTCTTATAATTTTCCTGTATTCATTTAATGAACAAGCTGCACCTACTTGTTACTATTTAGGTCATCTCATCTTTTTAAGACTTGAATTTGGGATTTGGAAATGTCAAAATTCAAGAGTTAAATATGGAAGGGAAATTATCTGAAAGAAGGCCAAGAAAAACAAAATTAACAATTTTATCTTTTCTTGCATTAGATTTTATTTATATTTTCTGAGTTACTGAAGGCTTCTGAGCATCATAAAGAGGTTCTATTACCTTTCTTTAGAGCATAAAGTGGGCAAAGACCATTGTGACTTCTCTATCACCAGGCTTAGTTAAATGAATAAAGATTAGTGGAAAGAAAATTAAGAAATCCAGCTCATTCTTCCATGTTTGTCAGAAAAGGAGACAAAAGCTAAGAGAACCATATAGGCTGAAGCCATGGTCTGATTCTGTGCTCGACCTCTGTGCAAACAGCCAAGAGCTCTTCTGGGCAGCTGTAGGCTTGGCAGTGCCAGAAAAAAGAGGTGTTGGCAGACTGGTAGGAGTGGGTGCTGCCACTTGGTGACAGGACTGTGCCATCAGCCTGACCTGCTCTGATGTAAATGCTTTCCTAGTTTCTCCTTTTTTTCATGTTTTGATCTACCTGAGTCTTACTCAGGGGGATGGGACTGAAGTACCTTAAGTTGCACCACTTTTTGATATCAAATTTCAAATTTAAAACTTCAAATTTCTCAAGATACTTTTTTTTTTTCCTTTCACAAATTCCTTCTGATTTTCTAAATTTGACAGAGAAACTTAAAACAAAACTGAATCTTCAATACTTCTTCCTACAAATCAAAGCCTTTATATTTATCACTGTCATATATTTATGGCTAGTTGGATAGTTTCCACTTGGTACTATTTTGGTTATTACTATTCCAATTGAAATAAATTTTGCAGACATTAAGATTTTATGAGACATTAGACAAAGTATTTAAATAAATACATCTTACCTTTATTCATCACCTGCAATATTTTTTGGTTAGGAATGTACAAGAAAAATTGTATTTCGCACATTTCAGCTAGTATTTCTGGGAAAAAAAAAAGAGCTTACCAGAATGCAATATTACTGAATTATAGTGTCTTCCACTGACAAAGTTGACTGTGAGATATATTTAGAATAGGCTACAGTAATTTTCCCTTAGTATCTCAATCTTATTAAAGAAAGGTCTGATTCAGAAATGCAGATTAGACTCCATCCCTGTAACTGTGTAAATAGTTCATAAAAAAGGTAATCTAAATACTGAGAAAACCTACCCATGTAATTTCCCTTTTGATCTCAAATGCCAGCAAAACAACACACCTACATAACAGTGTAGAAAGGTGACAGAAAAATTAGAGGGCTCATCTTAGTCTTGTGATGCAATGGGGAGTTTTTCAATTGCTTTTAATAAGAGGGAGATAAAGTCCTGAGAATGTAAACAGTCAAGAGTTATTTGTGTTAATTGCTTTTATTCTTAAAAAAACCCAGCAGGATCTCTTTTTTTAATCCAAACTGCCTGAAGAAACATTATAGTGTGCATACATGAACAGAGTTTCCTCTCTTCTTTTACCATTTCTTATAACCTTGCATACATGCTTGGCTTTTACTTCTACATTTAAAGCTGTATTATCTGCAGAATAATTAAAATGAGACTGTTTCTCTGCAGTAAACACATGCATGATCAATATTATCGTTTTATTTATTGCATACACTAAGAAGTACAAGAAAAAATTCAGCTTAAAATAAAAGCATATTAAAAGAGAAATCACTTCAGAGGGCATGAAACTGAGTGTTTGGATTTGCAGGTTATCACAGGGAAACTATTAGAAAAAGTATTATAATTAAAAAGCTGTTTTCTAAAATTAATGACTGTGTTAAAAACCCATTGTATTGGAAACTGAGATTTGTATAACAACACCATGGAAAGCATTTGTTCTTCTAAACCCAAACTATAATCCAATTTTGTTTTAATTTGAGGGAAATGCAGAATTGGTTGCAGTTGGATGTTCCCATTGCACTGCTGCTCCAAAGTGTCTCTTGGCAGTTCTTCCATATAGAGCCTTGGTTCCTGTTGTTAAACTGTGGGAGCTTTCTCTAGACAAGGAGGAGGGGTAAAAAAAGAAAATTTAGTACAAGATTACTTTTTTTCTTTTGAAGCTGGGGCAGGAGCTGAGCAAACAGGGACCCTGTGTGTGTGTCATTTTGCTGGGAAGTTGTTTGCCCACCATGGTGGAAGCCACAGCAGCACATGCCTCTTGGGGGGCTGTGGTGCTTCTGGGCTTCCAAATTTTCTGAAATTCTTCTCATTCTGCAGAGGTGAACCACCCCTGTGGGAAAAGTTGCCTTACCTCCACATAGGTGTGGGAGTCTGGCTTCCTACAACATGCAAGAACTGGAGAGTGCAAACGCGACCTGTTGGCACACCATTGGCAAACAGTGAAACAGCTCAGGACCAGGCTGAGTCAGGATCTGGTGACAGGATCCCATCAGAAAGGGAGGATGGAAGCTGGCAGCCCTTTTGCTCCTAAGCAGCATGGGAGCTGATCCTAGACCATGAGCTCCTGGCACACTGGAGACCCCCTGACAGCAGATGTTGTTTCATGCCAATACATGAGTGTCCCAGAGGGCAGGTGCTCCTCGATCTTGAGAAGTGACTACAGTTGGTCAGTCATGCAGCCCCTCTTCCCTCCTCTATGTCAGGATTTTATCCTGTCATTGGCACTGCTCTTCCTTCAAATAGGAGCTCAGGCTCATTAGTGGGGCAGCTTGTTCTGCTCCTGCCCTGGCCATGGCTGCTTTTTGAGGAAGTTACGAACTATTGATGAGATAGGTCTCATGAAGATTTATTCCTTGTCAAAAATAGAGGTCATTAATACACTTTCCAATTAAATTTCTTTTCTCCTCTCTGAAAGGCTTCTTGCCAACTTTCAGTATCATATTTAGTTAAGTAATCTGTGAGGATTTGTTATATTATTTACACTGGCAAAAATTATATTACTTTCACATAAATTTGGCTAATCATCTGTTGCTGAGATTTTCCACTGAGTTACAAGGCATGGAGAACTGCATGCTGGCTTAGAGAGAGGGTCTCTGGCTTTCCAAAACAGAGCCTGTCACTAAAATCGCCCTGAAAGGGTGGATTAGTTTTCTCTGAGGCAACTGCTCATTACATGACGATAACATCTAAAAGGTTGATGAATATAATTTGAGCTTTTGTCTGGGGCTTTTGGGAACCTTAGTGGTCCCTCCTGTCTCTGAACCATAACACTTGGCTCATTTTCAAAGCACCTCTCTGATCAATCCTAAACCCTGCTTCAGTTTCTTCATTTTTGAAATGGGGCTAACAGCTGCATTGCCAGCCTCAAAAACTGAAATATGATGAACAGCTTCCCGAAGCATTACTAGTTTGTTTTTAATATTCAGGGGTTTTAGGGGGGACTCTTGTAGGTTTAGTTTTGTTTTCTTTTTAAATTGCTGTCTAAATTTTTCATGTCATTAAATATTAGAAACATATTTTGTGCTTTTTGCTCTATTTAAAACTTTCCTTGAAAGTAAGAAATCAAGACTGGATATTTTCATACATTCACGATATTTACTAGTGAGGTGCTGAAAAAAATTCCAGCAATTATAGGAAAAAGTTTGCAAAATTATCCGAGAACTAACCTGCAGGAATCAATTATTTACGATTATTACAACAAAAATTTGCAAGGAGCCAATTATGATAGTTTTAGTTCAACTTCCAAAGAATCTAAATTGCACCATTTATATATAATATAGGTATACTCACTTTAGAGGTTTTAGTATTTTAGGTATCCTAGAATCAAGTGAAAAGTAAATTTCTCCTAAGCATGCAGAGACTGCTGTGGCAGAAGATATATAACTGTTTCAATAACGTAATTCTGTTGTCTTCAGCAGAGTTTTTAGATTGATTCTGGTTTGGGATCTGGTCTAAAATTAATAGAACACATCCAAAATTATTCTGCTCTTTCAGATATTCTGTTTCTGAGATCTTCACTTCCCTAGTGAAGGTCAGGGCAGTAGGAGGTAAAACACGATTAATATTCCCCACATCTGTCAGGAGCAGAATGCCTAGTGCAGAAAGCCAGCTGACCAGAGGGCATTGTTAAAGAAGGTGATACATTCCTGTAGCTAAAAGCAAAAAGACTTTAGTGAGCAAACTTTTCTTTTGTAAGGAGTAAGGTTCAGGTCTCAGTCTGGCAAATTGTTATCATCTCACCCTTTTCAAAGATAGAGGGCAATTGGTTTGAAGTAGACTTTTTTTTTTTTTTTTTTTTTTTCCAGTCACAATGAGATATTGCTTTGTTTCAACACTGAAAATAATAATAATAAAAAAAACACAGCATGAATTTGCTTAGGAAAATCATTAAAATTTGTGATGAGTTTTTTTTTTTTTTTTTTTTTTTGGTCCCTAGAAAATCTTTAGAATGGTAAGATTTTCAGCATTGAGAGGTAATACTAGTTATATTAGTTGGTTAAACTAATGTTAGTAGCTTCACAGAAATGTTAGGAAAATCACCTGTAAAAATAATCTTCTATATTTATATTGTTTATTAAAAAGTTTGCATGGGACTAAGTATAAGTTTGCACATTTTCAATACCACAGGAAACATTCTGCAGCAACCTTGGAAAGAAAGCATCATTGTTTTTTGCTGGTGAAGGCTGCCTTAATGTTCATGTACATACCGAGTACTCCCCTACCTGTGAACACCACATGATGTGTTGAGAAACAAGTCACCAAGTCACCTGTCAGATGTTCCCTTTGAACTTATTCCTTTCAGTAAAGTTTTTGATGAGAAATAAAATAATATTTCTCAGTTTTTCATTTAGTGAAGAAAATGTTATGTATTTTAAGTAGACTATAAAATGCTCTAAACAGATATAAAACTCAAAGGTGAACTTATTTAGTATTAACTTTTCTAAGTTAATTTTTCCTCTGTTCCTAATTCATAGACTAACCAGTTTATTATCTCAATTAAAATGTCAGAGTTCCTGAAGAATAGAGAGTTTCTATTTCACATGAATGACAGTTATTTTTCATGCAAAAATCTGTTATAAAGGGAAATCTGACCAATGATGTATGGAGAATAGCTGAATTGTAGCTCACTTGCTGCTGCTTTTCTTCCTTGTCTAAGGTGGGGAAGTTTAGGTCTGTTAAAGAGAATGAAGCACTTTTGTAGGAAAGAATATGTACTAAAAAGTAATGTTTTCCCAGCTAAAGTCACTGCTGTTAAGATCAGTGCATAAAACACATTAATAACATTTTGATTTGTTCTTCTCCTGGAACCTCAAAACAGAAGTCATTATGTTTTGAGAGCAAGAGCAGAGCTAGTCTCTGGTGTAAGACAGAGTTTTGCACACTGGAGGTTGGTGACAGCAGGCTGTTATGGGTTTCCTAAAGAATAATGGCTTGTGTTACCATTAGACCAAGGGAGGGTAGCACCAGTACTCGGAGTGCTCCATCACTGCCAAACCCTGCGCATTAAATGTCATCAGTGGCAGCCCTCACTCCTCCATACCCTCCTGCACTACCAGAAAGAAAAGACAGAGGAAGGCGCCTCAGCCTCAACACATTTAAGTCCTGAGGAAGGACAGGAGCTTGATCGCCTCCCTGGAATCTTTGGGTACAAAGTAGAATGCAATGTAAGTTATAGAACTCAAGATACCAATACACATCAGTTGTGACTATACTGAGTAAATGGTCTTTAATTAAATACATGGAAAACCAAAATGTGTATTTAAGAATGTTCCTCTGAGATCCTGTTTCTTCACATGTCAGTTGTTTGAGAGACTCATGTCAGTTGTTTGAGAGACTGCTGCTGGAGGAGTCCTCCCCATTTTATGTTCACTGTACAGGAAAAAAAAAACAAAGAAGAATACCTGAAATTCAGTAAATAGTTACTTAAAGGTTGACTAAAGCTGTGAGAAAATAACTTTTATTTCTTTAATGGTTGGGCATATATTAATGATTTCAGTCATGTTAAGAGTAATTTGAAAATATAAAGCACCAGTAATAATTTCAGGAAGTACTTCTAGTTGTAATCTTATACCCTCTTTATAATGATGCTGTTAACCTGAGATTTCAGCCCCTAAGCTTACCAGACCTATTTATATGTTTACTTCCCCCAAGGTATCAGCCATGAAAATCCTTGAAAAAGCACCATCATTAGCACCCAATTAAAGAGAAAACTTATGTTAATAAAGCCAGGAGTTGCTTTTTAATGCTATGAAAAAGAAAAAATATTTAATGACTGTATTTCTGGAAACCTTTTGATGTTCATGATAATTAGTTCAGTCCAGCTACTAAATTAATAGCAGTTAAAATATTATACAGACATTTGAAGGTTGCTATATTCAGAGAAGACCTTTTGCAATCATTTGGCAGTGAATGGCATCTTATCCAATATACAGATTTAGTCAAAGAATGTCAGCAGTGGAAAACCAACTCAAGGATTCTCTTTGGGTTTTTAGAGGCTTTGTGTAAATCTTAGATGGGGAAAATAAATGAAAATATTTGAAAAAGCGGCTGAAAAGGCTGCAGAAAGTTGTAGTTCCTGCTTCTCTGGAAAGTTACATTCTACATTCAAAATCATTGTTATTATCAATGCATTCCACTGAACAATCCATAGTATATCAGTCTTGAATATATTCAATAACAGTTAATGACTTATTTCAACTACAATACATTTCTGAACCATTATAGTACTGTGCAAATACCTCTCTCAGCTAAATGACTTTCAAGTGCCTGGTGCTAGTTTCAGAGGGCAAACAAATACACACTTTTGAAAAGTCTAGATTAGCTTTTAATCTTCTCTCAGAGCAGTTCAAAGGGACAAGGTACCTCATTCTCCAGGTACCTAAGAGTTTGCTGTGGCAGAGGTGATCTGATGGAGTACAAAGAAACTTTGTACTTTGTATTGAGGGGGTATGATTTTCTATAGTCCCTGGAAATACAGGGGATTTACAATCCAGAGGATGGTCTGGTACCAAATGGTGCAAATTAGGGCTAAAATTGCTTTACATTGTATTAACATTTTCATGTGCCTGTGGCAGCATTGCTCAAGGTTAGCAGAGATATAAAGCCATCCTGTCCTTTTGCCATCTGTTGTACACCTAACTCCGTTTTCACCGATATACCTATACATAACAGATGTAAATATAAATAATGAAGGAATATTTTTAGTATATAAAAAGATTATGAAAATTGAAGATTTTCTTCTGGTTCATTAAGAAGTCATTGCTCTCCCTTATCTGTGTAAATTATCAACACTGATTCCTTAAGTTTTAACTTTCATATTTTCAGATTCTATGCTGCCTAGGGCTGTAGTTCTGAGCCTCATATTAAGTGCTAGTAAGCTTTCTTCACAGAGAGATCCTTTTCCTGCTGAAGAGCAAGGACAATGCGTACAACTTTCAGGCCCAAAAGCATAAACAATGGTGGACTGAAGAGAGAAACAAAAAGGATGAGACCTCACAATCTGAAGCTGTAATTGGACAATTAAACCCCAATATGCAAATAGACCAAATCTTATTAAAGTGCAAGACCTTGTGACCAGTCATCCATTTTGTGACCATTCTAAGTTCACCTTAGGTGTAGCCCTGGTGAGGCCCTGTCCTGCTCAAGGTGTACCCTGAGGCCTTTCAATAGAGATCTAGTGAATTCTCTAGCTCTGTCCAGTCTCTGTTTCAGGTCAGCCTTCCCAAGGCATCAGTTTCATCAAATTAGCAACTATTTAGTATTTTGCCTCTCCTCTCCTCTCCTCTCCTCTCCTCTCCTCTCCTCTCCTCTCCTCTCCTCTCCTCTCCTTTCTTATTTTTTTCTTGTAACTTTGTCTTTGACTTACTATGTTAATTCTTCATAGGAACATCTGAAACAAAACATTTACTGAGCTCAGAGCTGCTGAAGAATGCATTGAAATGCATTAACTCACTAAAGATACATCTTAACCCCGACAGACCAGATCCTTTAGGATCTACACAATACAGCTCCTAAAAACATATACATCTGTCCCTAAAGTATAAAATGGTGCAAATGCCATCACTACTGCAAATCATCTGGCTATTACAGTAAGGAAAACTGCAAGAATCCTGATTGTACATTTGTCAGAATATGCCAGGGTGTATTTTTGGTCTAAGACACTACACGGAGCTAAAACATGCTGCTGACCTAGGAGTGAACTGAAGATAGATCAAGGGAATCAAAATGTAAAAATGCAACATTTCATGTAATAACTCCAGTCACGGACAAAATTACAAAAAACATCGAAAGATGCTTAAATAAAAGTCAAGAAAATTCTGCTCAGCTGTGCTGGTGCATAACCATGAGCCAAGGCAGCTGCTGCTCACGCTCTGAAAGGGTCCGGTCACTGTGAGTGAGCGGCAAAGGCTGGCTGAGGCTGCTCTGCCACACGCCCAAGTCAGGAGCTGGGGCAGCCCATCCAGCCTGTCGGCGTCCCTGTGTCCAGGCCCACAGCCAGCCCTGGCCCTTCCTGCCCCTCCGGCCTGCCGCGCCGGGCGCCGCTGCCCGGGCGGGCCCTGCCCCCTGAGGGGCCCGGCACGGCCCAGCCCGCCCACCGCCCGGCACGGCCGCGTGGCAAAAATGTATTTAAGGGAGGGCAAGGAAACGCCACAAAGGCAGAGGAAGAGGGAAAAAGGTGTAAGAAACTCGCAGACAGCAAGGTAGACAAGAAGCTGTGGGATGAGGTCCCACAGGTGCTCGATCAGTCACGCCCATGGAGAAGCCCCGCTGGAGGTGGTTTGTCCTGCAGGACTGTAGCCCATGGAATTCTTGCACGCCAGACCAAGAATAATCATAGAGGAGCTGTTCTGTACTGATCATAATCCCCATTCTCCATCCCCTGGTGCTGCTCAAGGGCCGAGGTGTTGTTTTAATCTTTGTTTCTCACTTCCAAATCTATTTCAATTGTCAATAAATTAAATTAGTTTTCTCTGAGTTAAGTCTATTTTCCCCATGACAGTAATGCTAAGTGATCTCCCTGTATTTATCTCGTCCAATGAGCATCCTCGTGCTATTCCTCGCCGTGCTGCTGCGGGGGCAGTGCGAGCGCGGCTGGGCGGGCAGCGAGCCGCAGGTGCACAAGGTCAGCCCACGGCAAACACACGGCAGGGCTGCCGAGGGCTGCGGGCGCAGGAGCGGCGGATTCACACAGACACTCCTATCAGGGCTGTCCGTAGTCTGGCACGCAGAGGAATGCTTCTGCGATTGTGCTTCCGTGTGAATAAGGAGACAGCTATTATGTAAGGGATAAGCTGAAGTAGGGACATTCTCCTGTCCTGTGGGACAGTGCTGTGTTGACAAACATACTGTGCTTGGATAGGCATTACATGATAGTCAGCACTGTGGTGGAGCACTGGGAAGTAGTCCTGTGCTTGATGTGCTAGATTAGTTTCCTGACATAGAACAATGTTGTAAATTATACTGCCTTTTTTGGGTGGGGTTGATGAATCCTGAGGCTGGGGCACAAAAGTTTACATATTATCCAGAAATGGATCAATCTTCTGGATCAAAAACTATACAAATAAACTCAAGGACAGAATCAGACTAACTGGTGGAGACAAAAAGATGAGATTTAGATTTCTGCTCTATGATAAAGTAATAAGTAACATAAGCAGCAGTACATTGCTGCACATTGTAGTAATCAATTCTGCAGTCAGTTTTGAACACAAGGGCTCCCTACACATTTCTGCAGTGTTTGCTACAGTCCTGCATACATAACTCAGAGGTGATTTTATCTACACTGTCAAAAGTGTTGGTTTTGTTGTCAAAAATTCCTGCTTGCATTAATGTGATATGCTGCTTGTCTATGGATAACCCTTCATAGCAGCTAGAACTTTTTAGGTATTTATCAGGATAACTTGGTGAATTTTCTTCAGATACAGATTTTTTAAAGCATCTCAGTGATATTTTTCCAGATGGAATTCAATGAAGTTCTGGTATGTTCCTCATCACATTGACATCCTTATTTAGGGACATATTCCTCAGGGTCCCTAGAAATTAATTCAATAGTATAAATCAATCAATCAATCAATCAATCAATCAACTTAACATTTAACTAAATATTAATAAAATATTGCAAAATTACATCCATGCTTTTGGTGTGGGTTCAACTTTTCTTCCGTTCATGTTACAAAAGCCATAAGCTGTACTGCTAGAGAAGAGTATGCCCCTTGTAATTTCAAGAGCCCAGTTGCACTGAGAGTGCAGAGACATTTGACCTAGTTAACTTAGGTGGCAGTGTGGCAAAGGGGATCCTGGGACCTAGAAGGAGTGAAGTGTAGCTGCAGTATTCTGTTTTATCAGTCATACAAGGGGAGATGGGTATCAGTCAGATGAAGCTCTGACCAGAAGTTGTTCTACTGCTTCCAGACCTGGGCTGTTTTATTTTCATGCCCTCTCACTGCAATGTGGCAGTCACTGCAAAACTAAAGAGCTTCGTGTTGGGCTCTGATATTCTGTGGAGTCCTGCATATATCAAAGTAGTCAAGGTCATGCTTGTGCAGTCCAGAACTGAAGGAAATGCGGTTGCACATGTGCATTAATAAAGAATACAGTCTTTTTCTAAATTGTAGCTGATTAAGTTTGAGATACTTCCCTCCGTTGTTCAATTATGCTAAAAACATTAATTACCAAACATTTGTATCAAATGTAAGACTTCCTTTTCTGAATATGTTTTGGCTTGGTTGGTTTTTTCCTAATTATGAAATGGTTGACATGGTGGTAATAACGCCAAGGTTGTGGGTTTGATATGGGTCATTCACCTGGGAGTTAACTTGATGATTCTTGTGAGTCCCTTCCAACTCAGAATATTGTGTCATTGTGTGATCTTAACAACAAATCTGCAGTACATTGCTAATGTCTATTGGAATTAAAAATAGAAAGAAGAAAAATGTAGCATGAGCATAGGTGAATTCATTTCAGTAAAAAAAGTGAAAAATAAATACTTGAAGTGCATGTACGGAACATAAGATTATGTAGAAAATTTAGGCAGCAGACTGCAGAAATGGAATGAATTACTATATAGAAAAGAAATGAATGCCTTTAAACTGGAATTGCAAAGGCAAAAATAAAATAGAGATGATATAAAAAGGGCAAAAATAACTAGAAAGGACAAAACAGAAATGGAGGAAGAGATAAAAAAAGCATAATTGGATTTGGCAAAATGAGCAGGAATGGTGAGAGAGAACATGGATGATGGCAATAGCAAGAGAATTGGTGAGGAATAAATTGGTTTTATTTGATGATAAGTCTCTTTCTTAATTTCTGACTCCTTCCGGGAGACTGTTATGTGTTAGGCTGTATTGAAATAGCTTAGCTGAATATTCAGCAGAGTCATACATTGGGATTATTTCATTCTGATATCTGATAGAAGCTGCATGTGTGTAGCAAACAAGATGATCAGCTAATCGCCAGATTATATGAGAAGTATTTAATTCAGTTAAAAACATGGTATGTATTGGATTGTTTTCCTGGGGTTCATCCTGTGTTTCAAAAACCTTTTATGCACAGGAATTTCCCTAATGAATTCCACTCATGAAGACACTGAAGAACTATTTTAGGCTTAGTCAAAAATCTCTCTCTTATGTCAAGGAGACATAAGAGAGACATGTATTTGCTAAGGACTAATTTCTGAAAACATTTACCCTTGTGCTTACTCCTTTAAAACATGGCAATACTGAAAACCCTTTTATGTTTAATATTTTTTTAATTAAAAAAAGGATTTTAGAAAGCAGAGATGACAGCATATCACACCTTTCCTATTTCACCTATCTTGAATGGTGACTAAGAGTCATAGGACACTTGGTTTGCTGTGTCAGGCAGGATGTAGTTTCAGATGAGAATGTAAGAAGAAAGTTTATGAAACAGCATTAGTGAAACTTAGCCCAATTTTAAGTATCTGCTTCTCAGTTCTGAAGCAGCATCTGAATATAAAGGTAAAAAATCATCTTCTTTTCCCCTGCCTGACATGAGTACATTGCCAAACATATTTTGTAAGAATAAAATGAGATTTTTCAATGTATGTGAATAATTCTGAGCAAGCCTGCAAAAATCCAGATGTCCTTATTGTTCTAAGCAAGTTTTGAAGACCTGTCTTCTCATTAAACAATTATTTTCCTGATCCTTTGAAAGAACTATCACTTTATGTGAATTCACTCTAACATAGTCAGAAAGGAATGACTCTCATCACAATTTTGCACTACCTGAATGGACTAAGCAGAGGGATGATGTGATATGCACACACATGAATGCCTTCCCCTGATCCCAAAGAAATCTGTCATGTGGATGTTTTGTGTTGTAGGTCTGCCCTCAGTACAGGAGCTGATATTTTTGGCTGTTCAGAAACAGTCTCTGTAATGACTTTTTGTTATTTTCCTGTTTCTTGCATTGAGTTCATTCACTCTGGAGGCTTAAGAGCCTTCAGATCTTATATTTGCAATGTCAAGATGCTCTGTACATCTTTTTTCAACAATTTTACATCTGCAGACCTTCTCTTATAAGGATAGTCTGACTTGTCATTTTGTCATTAATGGTTCCTCTTTTCATCCTCAGAGAAGTATATTTTTGAACTCTAAGCCTATTGCACAAATACATTATAAAGATTACACATGAGATGAAAAAAATAACTGAATAAGAAAAACCCAAGTTAAAGCTTTTAAATCCTCAAATCAAAAATGTTGTTCTTAGAAAAACAGAATTAGCTATCTACCTACCTCTTTATTTAGAGAAACAAAAGCTTAGGATGCTTCTATAGTTAAGTGTAATTAAGTGTAGTTTATTATTTCACCTTCTTTCTACTTGTGGAAGTTCCTGGGGATCCACCAAACAAATGTTCTCATGGGCAAGGTTTAGTAATTTTGAGGAGTGCCTAACCAGAAAATAGGAATGAATCCTGACGCTTGTTTGCTTTTTGAGGATCTCTAAGCTCTAGCAGAGCAAACTAATATGATTTTTCTAGAGGACTGAGATCTAAGGTACCCTTAAATGGGATTTGAAATCTTGAATCAGATTTCTTGACTGTCTTAATGGACTGACAGTGAATTAAAAAGGTCCCTGAATAATAGAGGGATGAAAAATTACCAGTCCCCACGATTATATGGTTTGTATTCCTTATTGTATTGTAAATTTTGAAAGCAATATACACCTGTTAAATTGTTATATTCGTTTTGCTGCATAATTTTTTTGTTTGTTTTCATTTCATGACTGGACCACAGAGGGATAGTTGGGAAGATAAGGAATGCAGCAGGGAGGAGGAGCTGTCCCTGCACACAAGAGAGAGAGTGTGTTGCAGTAAAGGCGACTAGTCTGTGAAGGTTTGGACAGATTTGCTGGAGCAGGCAGCAGGGCTCAGACAGCATTAATGAGATTGTTTATTAGTACCGGATGAGCAATTCTGCAACTCACTTGACAAACACCAAGCAAAAAGCACCACAGGGGAGCATCCCACTGCCTTAAGCAACTCCATGATCTGTAGAACAAAATAATCACTGAAGAAAAACAATCTATTTTCCATCTATTGAGTTTTCTCTAACATATGAAAGTGCTTCTATCAGAATTTAAAATCTAGGCTAACCCTGCATGAGATCAGGAGCTTTGTTTGAAAATCAGTAATCCGTGGTTAAAACAGCAACACAAACCTGAAATGTTGTGACTGACTTAATAAGCTGTATATGCTGTACTGCATCTATTTAATTTCGTGGGGTTTTAGGTTCTTTCTTTTTGATTCTTAAATTCAAAAGTGTTACCTTAGTTACCGCATAACATCAGATTTTCTTACTACTGAAAACTGTTTTATTTTCCACAACTGTCGGTTTTTCCTGCATGCCACAGTGTTTGAATTTGTTTGAAATGATGTTTGCCAGCTAACTTGACCAGAGTCTTCTTTTTTTTTCCTTTTTGACTACATTCCCTCAGGCTCTGCCTGAACTAAGCTTTGTCTGTAACAAATATGCTTTTTTGGTACATGTGTACTCACATATTTCTATTCACATGGAAACTGTGTGTGCATAATATGTTCACAAATGCATCATCTTTCTCTTTCCATCTTTCCATCCTTCCATCCATTTATCATCCACACATCCATTCACTCATCCAGTTTAAGAGGAAATTCTTATAGTATATGATAAACAATAGACTTTGTAGGGTTTTCATCTTTAACATTTTTTTGTTGGTGATCCAAGATCATCAGAAAAGTGAATGTGAAAGGCTGATTTTTCTTCTTTATTAAGTAAGTAGGAAAAGTGACTGAGCTGAAAGGAACTGGTCACACTATGTAATTATATTTTGAATTAGTGTCCAGAGTACTTTATTCAATTTGTTGCTAAAGTGTTTCTGTGGTTTCTCAGGTCATTTGTATTCAAAATTGAATCTTAGTCATATAATTGAAGGTATACCACAGTGGTATAATTGAAGGTATACCATTTTGAGGGGATGTGCCATTACCATATTCCTTTTCTTGTGTTATGCTATCTTTCTTGTGATAACCAGATGCTTTCCTGTTCATCTTGACTCCATCAGTATGGGCTGTCATTGTGATGTTGATATGTTAAGTACTGAGTTTAGTCTTCCTTTTCTAAATCTCCTGCTCCTTTCCTTCATCAAGACAGTGAACAACTCTCTTTTAACTCGGCAGAAAAGTTGCCACACATATCTGTACTCATACACTGCTGTCGTTCCACAACCTTGAAACAGTCATTCTTGAATTCTCATTCTCTTAAAGTGTTTAGTACACCACAATTTTCATTGTTCTCTAAGGTTTATCTTCTCTGCTTCTTACAGGTATTGCAGAAATGAATCATCTTTCTGTTCAGCAGGAAAACTGTTGTGATTGCTAACAAGCAAACTGTATCTAGAAGGAATTTCATCCCTACAGTCAGCTCTTTCAGTGAGTAGGAATGGACTGGCAATAGCAGCTGTGCTGGTACATGGAAGCCATCTATCTGTTCCATGTGCAAGGGGTGTCGCATTTTTGCCCATATGGATGTTTTGACTATAGAGGAGTAAAACCTAAAATTATAATAAATAGCAGTTATTATTTTATGAAAATTCTAGGTTAAATGCTTACAATTTAATTTTTTTTTGCAAGGTCTTACTGAAATCCCAATAGATATTTGTTGACTATTCAAACCCATAAGCCTCATCATTCTGAGGGTGGTGAGATTCTGGATGGAACAGGTCACCCAGGGATCTTGCAGTTGCCCCAACCCTGACAGTATTCAAGGCCAGGTTGGGTAAAGCCTTGGACAATGTGTACTAGGGAGAGCTGTCCCTGCCCATGAAGGGGGTGGTTGGGTCTGAATGATCTTTACAGTCTCTTCCAACCCTTAACATTCTATCACTGTGATTCTATGATTTATTGAAGAGCTCTTAGATGTGGTCATCGCAGTCTGACAGCCAGATGGGCTGTCAAGGCCCATAGCTGTCAGCCAGGTAACTATACTGTGTCAGTTCAGCAGCACTCTGTAGGCACAGCTAATTGAGGATATCATGGGTAAGGATTGAATGTTGAGGCTATGTCCTGATAATGATTCATAGTGATTACAAAGCAACCACTGTGACTGTGTGTTGTTAATGAGCAGCAATCTAGTCAAGCCTTGTTCTGAAATTTGAAACAGGCCTGGCTTATTAGTCTTTTAAATACTTCTAACACAGTAAACTCTAATTTTCTGACTGGTGTGTATATATATATACCCTCCTGTATTTTCAGTCGTAATGCCAGTGTCAGGCAGTCATTGAGAGTGTGACAGAGAATTTTACCTTTAATCACATATTCTCAGGTTTCATCTATCTTGCTCTCTGCACTTTGGCTGTTTAGTCTTTGCAAGGCATTTGTGGTACACCATATTCAGCAACGGAGAAAGGCACCATCAGGCCTCATTTGTTCCAGCTCTCCTGGACATCTAACTGGGATTTGGAGTCACTTCTCTGGAGTATCTGCACCTCTCATCTGATTATAGAGAAAGATTACGTGAATCTCTTGGGTTTGGAACTGACTACAAGTCACTGCTGAACTGTTTCCCATCCCTGGAGTCTGCCTGTTCTGGATACTTAAATTTTCTTTTAATTCAGGCCCAAGTTGTCAAAACATAAAACATTCAACACAGATTTTTTAGAGTTATGCACCAGCCACCCATATCAAGAGGAATATTAATTTATTTCAGTCGACTTGTTGCTGGGAGTTTTGAAAGTAAGCTTACATATCAGTGATGAGAAGAAAGCTCAGTCCATTATCTAGAGTGCCTGCAGATAGGCAGCTGTACTTATTTTATTGAACCAAGTTCAGAGATTCATAGATCATAAAAGCCAGAAGGAACCATTGGGATCATTTGCTGTGACCTCCTGCATAACACAGTCCATTGGAGATTTTTTGAATTCCCATATGAACTAAAGTGTTCCATTTAGAAAAATTGCCAATTTTGAAAGTGTTTCCAGAGAAAAGCCCACCATAATTAGTAGCAAATTATTTTAATGTTTTATTGGTCTATGGTGCTTTACAGTTGATCTGAATTTGGCTTACTTCATCTAGATCATTTGATCTCATTACAGAATTACCAGCTGCAGTGATGAATCTGATATTATGAAGTGCCTGTTTGTCTTGTGAATATGGAGACTTAAGGCATGCAATAACCCTTTATTAAGGAAGACAGAATGAATTAGCTACTAAGGACATGTATTGTGAGAGATATTTTCTAATCAATTTTTATAAGCATTTTCTACACTATGAACACCCTCCTAATGCAGGCCTTGGAGCTGGACAAGACAATATCCCCATAGGTGTTGTACCACTGCTAAGTACAGAAATACAGATATCTTACCTATTCAAAATAAGTATCTTTTTTGGTGAAACAGGATTTATGTGACTGGTTTTGATCTCACTGTTGCATTTGAAGGTTGAATTAGCTATTAGCTGAACAGGTCTCTTAATACCTATGTCTTCAGATAAAAAGTAAAATAAAAATTCTGCTTTGTAAGCGTTAGCTACAATTGGATCTACTAAATGCATTAAAATGTACTCAAAGCCATACTGAATGCCTGCACTGGTGCTCATTTTAGCATGTGATCTACCCTTAGTGTTAGTGGCCTGTCCTTATTGTTTGCCTTTCATACACTGTTATGTCTTCTAGAAATAAAGTACCTTATCTTATGTCTTCTCTAAGTCCTTATTCTCTGCAATTACAGATAGATCATGCAGCATATCTTAAACCACTAGCTGCTGTCCACTCTTGAGCAAATAATATTGATTTTACCTACTCTGTCTTTAGGATTGAATCTTTAGTGATCAAAAGTTACCAGTTACCCGTCTTCTAGGGTTCCTAACAGCATTGAGATAATTATTTGCACGACTATTTCTGACCATGCAAATCACATTTTTCCCTCTGAAGAAGTTTCTCTTTCATTCTCTCTGATACCAACAGAAAGAACCAAGGAAACCAAACTACTAGCAGGTGAGGTAGATTCCTGAAAGTGGGAGCTGCTCACACCCATTGGTAAATCGCTTTCATAGTCTCTGTTGCTCTGTTTTTGTAAGCAAAATGTGGTAAGTCAAAGGCCTTAGAGTAGCCTAAGAACTATACATCAAGACCTAATCAGCTGCAATTACTTCTGTTATTTTATTAAGACTTACAATATGATCACAAAGATATCAAGTTAGGTAATTATACACAAGAGGAAAGTACTCTTTCTCCTTAAACTCATTAATTCTGTGAAATTGAACTGGGCTGTTGTTGCTACATACTGTGGTTAGGGATAATCTCGGGATGTCAGTTTCTTTCCCATTTCTGTGACGTCTTAGTGAACACATTTTTCACTGCAATTCTTGAGAGCAAGGCATAGGGAAACTTGAAAATTCCTGTCTTGAACGTTGTTTTCAGCGCAAGTCATATTCATCTTCTATGCAGGTCCATTTCTGGGGTATGTTATTGCATAGGAATATGATGGCAGAGTTTTTTCCCATCTGTAGCATGAGTTGACTTTTCAGGATGATTGTCTGTGTGCATAACCTTGGGATGATTAGACTTGCAAATACCAGAGTAACATGCTACACCAAAATCATCTGCAGCCCATGTGTATGGTTTGGTTATATTTGTGCATGCAGCTTGAAAGCAGCAGTGACTTCTCTGAACTTTGAATTGTTTAAAGTGGAGCAGCTGGACTTTGCAGGAAGTGGAGAGGATTCTGCACTCTATAATTATTTGTGTCACTTATCAAAACCAGAAAAGCCAGCACAGGGAATTTTGGCATGTTCCTTGTACTCTATACCTGGATTTCTAGGTAACATTCTCTTTTCTCTCGGTATAAGAAATAAAAGATCAAAGATTTTGTGGAGATGCTGGAAACAGGCTTGCTTTCATTTAATTTTGCCTATATGAATATATTTACATAACTAGAACAAGAATGAACATTCAAAATCTCATAATAAGGTTCAGGCAAAAATCAGATTGGTCAGAAAAGCATTACAACAATTTTTTTTTGTTTATTGGTGTTACCTAGATTGCAGAACAGAGAAATAAAATTTAGAAATGAAAGAAAAGGAAAAAAAGCCAGAAAGATGATTACTTTTAGTTCAAGAAAGGTATTTTTAAAAGAATCAGTACAGGGCACATTGAAAGAATCAAAATTTTCATAAGAAAATGCTTAATGGAAAAATGAAAGAAGATAGCCACCAAGCAATTAATATTTTCATAGGCTATAAAGGGATCAAGACCCAAAGCATTACAAGTTGTCTTTCAGCTGGCAGATAGTTCCATTTGGTACATGAAATACTACTGCCCCAAAGAAGTCAGTATCAGGCAAGGGCAGTTGGAAGAAATTTAGCTGCAAAGCTTGATACAGCAGTATCCAGGCTCTTGACTTTTTTTTTTTTTTTTTTTTTTTCTGTCCTTACCTGTTAGGTTAGGATAGCATAGACTATCTAATAATGCAGAGGCATGAAATGACAATGACATATGTATTTATTTGGCTGTGATCACACCTGGGAGACACATTAATATGATTTGTATTTAAGCAAAGGTTAATGAAAATATTTTTTACTTTTTGGACTGTCTTGGTTTAAGACAATTTAAGAGGGTGGACAGTCCCAAATGAGTTACCTCCACTTTTTTTTTAACCACTCCCTTTTCACCAGTAAGGAGAGACAAATGTGAGAAGATATAAGTTAAAAAAGTAACAGTTCAGTAAAAAATAGAACAGCAAGCGAAAAATAAAAGTGATAAACACTAGCTACAATGCTCCTGAGTCTCATAGACTTGAACAAAAAAAACCCCAAAAAAGGCAGACAACGCCTCCCCCCAAGATGGTGCCCTCCACAGGCCATTGTGGATGGGGAGAGAAAAAAGAGAGAAAAGCAGCACGGCCAGCGAACCTCTGCAATTACAAAACTCATTCTTCTCCCCACATAGCAACCAATGGGGAACAAGGACAAAACAAAAAGAAAACCTGGAGTTCAAAACCAGCCAAATGCCCTTCTTATGTCTCTGGCAGCCTGAATGGGTCGGTAGCTGGAACCTGTGGAGGGATTTCACCTTGTCCTTAGCAAAAGTGGCATGCAGCTGGCTGGGGTGACTGTGCCTCCCGCTTTGACGGGGCAGTGCTGCCTGGCTGGGGTGTCTGTGTGGAGTGGGACTGTTTCATTTTCCTTGGCGTGGTGCTGCAGCTGCTTGTCTGCCATGCGCTCACTGCCTCTGCTCTCCTGGCAAGAACCACAGGGTAAGGCAAGAGAGCTCCTGCCGCAGCAACACCGACCTTAAAAGAGCAGCACCCCTTTGCTGACATCATGGCTCTGTTTCTGGCTGCCAGGTCTTAGGAGATGGTAACAATTTTGGATACAGGTAGTTATGGAATACGACATTTTGGGTTACCCAAGTTTGGAGCTATTCCCTTCTAATCCTCCTTCAGTGAACGCCTATCATAAAGGTTAGATTTTTTAAAGGTTAGGTTTTTGTTAGCCTATCATAAAGGTTAGACAGAATGGTTCAGAATCTCTTAATGCAGCACGGAATGGGCCTGACTGTGCCACAAGATAATACTTAGCACACACTGCCCTCTGTCACACCCTGGTTCTTACTTGCATGAAAGCTGATTTTCAGGGCTGAGCAGGCGGCACAGACAAAGAACACAAACAGCACAAACTGATCAGATTTAGTGATAGTGCTGCGCTTTTGCAGAAACATCCTATGTGATTTGCATTTTGAAAGATGCATTACTAATCTTTTCACACCTGGCACCCAGTTATTAATGTAGCATCTGGGCACTAGGAGGGCTAATGACACTAAGAGGGCATGCTTGTCTAACTGTGCCACTCTGAGGTGTAACTATTTGGTGTTATTATACGATGGCTCAGCACTGCAGACATCCACCTCTCCATTCTCTACTCTCTAAAAAGGTTGCATTTAAGCAATATAAGGTGGCCACAAGCCTTAAACATTCCCCAGTTCACTGCAGATACAATTTCTTTAGAGACACAGTTGAGAGCAATAGATCTGGCACAGCTTTCTTCAGTGTTTTTGATTATTTAATTAACTTTGAGACTATTTATCTTACAGCATTTAATTATCACTACATTTTCTAGATCTTTGCAAAACCCAGTTCTCTTGCCAAGGAGATTTTTTTTCCATTTTAGGGGATCTGCACTTTTGCTTATTGCTGATTTCAGTGCCATTTGTGTGTGTGATGACTGAAGTGGCATTGGCCCACTAAATACATGAGCACAATGATTCACATCTTTCATACTTTTTGAAATAAATCCAATTAAAAAAATAAACTTCTGTTAATTATTCATATACAAAAAAAAAAAAAAGTTCAAGGTTGCCATGACAAAGAATTTTAACTTGCCATCAGGAATTTCTTTTCCTCTGCAGAATAGGACTAGAGTATTGTGGCATGCATCCAGGCAAAGTATGCTTTCCTGAAGTAAATCAGTGTGCTTTCCTGAAGCAAAGATAAATTGATAAAAAAGTACTAACAAAAGCTTATTTCTGATTTTGCAAACACAAGCAAATCTTCATGAAAATTAAGCAAACAATGAATAGAAATTTCATTATGTAGCATTTTTGTGCTCCTTAAGAAAATGTATGGTTTAAATTATGAATATTCAACAGTATGTAAAATACCATATATAAGGACTCTTCTAATATGCCTGGATTATGAATAGTTCCAGGAAAGGTGGCTCATGCTGTAGAAGGGGAATCTAAATTTGTCAATTCATTCTCAACTGAATTATATGCTAATATTATTATATGTAATTTGAATATTGCATCTTATACTTACTTTGTTCTTTCATTCCTATGATCTAAAGGCATTTAAGAAATTGTATTTCATGAAGCAAAGAAACCTGGCTGAGAATGAATTTTACAGCAGGTGTTGTAAATTCAATTTAAACCACATGAAATAAATCTCTAAGTGGCAATTGCCACACACAGCCACGTTTGAATAACATGGTAATGTATTCAAAAGGACACAATGAATGAATGGCTACAAAGGGATACAAATGCGAAAATACAACGTAATCGTTGCCAGTGAAAAGGCAGTGTCTCCCAAATTAGGCATCTTGATGGTCCAGGGAGCAAACTTCTGCATCTAGAATAGGTCAGAGTCATTTTGCGGATGTCTTTGTTGTTAAAAGCTAATTTGCCAAACCCAGAAGCCTTTCTCAGAAATATTTTCAACTGAAGGTGATTAGAAAGGTTTCCGAGGAGACTTCAAATCTTCCAAAGAGAATAAAAGCACAAGCTCCATTTCCCATACAATGAAAGGAACACACCTTTTCCCTCTATAGGAGAAACCCAAGAGCAAGGAACAAGAAGGGAAACAGTACTTGTTGAGAGGGAATAGGACAGAGGGGATTTTGTTCTTGCAAAAGCTGAAGAATGGCTCCTGGCCACTCTGGATGCAGAAGCCTGAACACTTGGTCATTCACAAAAGATCCTGCAATCTTGCAAAATTACGATCTGCTCAGATTTTCTTTTGCTTTCCCCTCAACCCATCTAAACTCTGGGGAGCTGGCCCAAGGAAATGAAAACAGTGGCATCTCCTTTAATTCAGTTAAATTACTGCAACTTTTTAATTGTGAGTAGCAGTTTATTGTGCTGTCTAATAACTGTAGTAATTCTCAGCACTTTCATATAGCTGTTCATCTTCAAAGATTATCACTAATATTATCTGATTGATTTTCTGGTTTTCTTCTAAGACACAATATTGCAGGCTGTGATCATGCAGACCACCCAGGTAATTATAATTTTCTTTGCATTGAAGATTATTCCAAAGACAATTTTTGTTATTTTTGTGTAGTCTTGCAAATGCTAATTTGATAAGATAAAAGTTAACGCTGAAGTGATTAAATGATAGAATTTTTGTTTAAAAACTTCAAGAGTGCCATGCTAGTAAATCCATATTGAAAAAGGATTCTTTCATCTAAAACTTGACTCTTAAGTACTGAAAAATAGTGTTAAAGGATTGGTTTTGACACAGGCCAGGCACAGGAGGAATCTAACTTTTATGCTATCGGAAAATTATTAAATTAAATATTCAAAGTTCAGAGCAGTCTTTTGAGAATGTTTCCACAATGATTTTCAGCAGAGCAGTAAGTAGAAATTCGTCCTTTTCACTTAAAAGAGGAAGTATAAAAGATGCATTTTGGAACAAAAAATTTGGTCAAGATGCACAATATATGAACCACTGTTCCACTGACCACCATTTTCCCAATTCTTGCTTGTTTTTATTATCTAGTGATTATTGCTTCTTACTTAAGCGACAGCAAGTGGTTAAACTAACAGAGTTAACTATTTTTTTCACCCCTCCTCTAAGGTAATAAGAATTAAATAATAAAAGGCATTCGAAATGAGCAACAGAGCAGATTCCTTAAATGTCTTCTGTATCGCCTCTCTAGAGACAAGCACAACAAGGTGAATCTCATTATTATTTGTCTTTTCAAGGGCAAAGCTGTGATAGACAGGGCTTAATGTGTATCTTGGTGGAATTGGATTTGATCCTCAGGGCTGGGCCAGAAGGCTGCTTTGTTAGATTTGTTAGATTTACTCTCTCTCCTGTGTTCTCTCTCTACCACAAACAAAATTACCTCTTGGAGGCCTGCATCAGCCTCAGAATCCTGAGACTATCTCCTTTTCTTGATTTCAGTCACATCTAAATCTGTTTAAACTGTCGACATGATGATTTGTGGAGAGATAGGGATTAGGCAGAAGGGAGATTAACACAGTTGTCTGTCTTCTTTGAAATAATATACCTGCTGCCAGTAAGGGCATTCTTCAATTTACATAACTTATCTCACAAGGAGGGCTTTACGGTTGTTATTGGGTTGCTTTTTTTGCTATCAGCAGTACAAACTCACCTGCTACCTGCACGTTTAAAACCTTGAACAGTCCATCCCTTCAATTCCTGTAAGACTGAGATATGCCCTCTTCTTTTCCTAGACAGAACAAGATTTTTTTTGCATTTGAGTAATATGCATTAAAATAGATTATTTAAGAAATATGTATTAAATTCTGCTGGATAGATATTCAAATACCCTAAAGAAAACCTACATTTCCAGTAGAATCAAAACTCTGTGAACAATTGTTTTGAAATGGAGTAATGATCTCTGTTTTTCTTTCATTTGCTGAAAGAAATTGGCAGATTATTTATTATTCTAGTTGCCTAGGAAAAAATGCCATGCAATGTCTTCTTTAATACTTATTTAGGTAATTCTTAGCAGCAGTAACTAGAATTTCTTGTTCAGAATTTTGGGCTTGGCTTTATTGTGGTGGGGAACAAAGGACTGCAAAAAAGAAAGAAGAAAATTGTATGTAAAAACAGGAATAAGAGGATCTATTTTTCTCACACTTTTTATCTTTTTATCTTTATTCAGTTATAAGGGATAAGACACAGAGCCTTTTCTTCTGTATATACAAGACTTTGTAAAAGAAAGCTTATTTTGAATTAGGAACTGAGTTGTGAGGTAGCACTATGCAAGTTAAGGCAAAGCACAAATTTTAAGCTAGAAAATTTATAAATGTACTGTTGGACTGTCACAGACACAGAAGCTGAAAGAGCTGCATATGCAGGAGAAAAAGGAATAATTACATGTGAAAAAAAAAGACAGTAGCCTCCTAGGTGTGAAATATTTTTTTTTGTACTTTATATTTTTATATGAAAACTCACATAAAAGCTGTTTCATGATTGCCGGGTAGTGTGCTGTTCTGTTAGAATGAGCAAGCTTATGTAGTTTTCTTCAGCCTTCCTTCTCTGGGAGTCAAAGCATTTGTGAAAACATCTGTGGCATCAGAACTAGGAAAGTTTTTGTGTTACAGTGCTTCAGCTTGTTGCTGCAGAGGAACGAAGGCAGAGGAACAGAGAGAACTGTTCTTTTCATCCCCCTCTGTGTCTCACTGAAATGCTAAGCAGTTCTTAACATGCTATAGGGTTGGGTTCTTTCTTCAATATGAAAAACTAAAGTAATATGAACAACTACAAGTGATGACATAAATAAAATGTATGAATGAGTCAATCCATTTCTTAACCTGTTTCCTGGGTCAAATTTGCTTCTGAGGTCTGAAGAATTTACTTATTTTTTCTTTTTGTTCTTTTTTTGAGACCTTTTACTTCATTATTATCTTCGTGTCCTCAGCTGTAACTATCAACCATGCCTCAAGAAACAGATTATTTTCATGAACTTCCCAGGTAAACCAAGCAGCTGTAAATCATTCAGATTTTTAGTCAAAAACTTTCAGATAGGCATCCAAACTTTGAGGTGCTTATATGGCTTGAACTGCATCTTTCAGATTTATCCATTTTTGGCAGAAATTCCAACAGAAGCTGCTTTTGCACCTTTGTATTATCTCCATCTTTTAAATAGCTCCTGTGATTTGAAATTTTGGTTACTTGACACTTGTAAATATCAGGATTTCTTTGAGGGAATAAAGATGCAGTCTCAGTCATCAGGTGTGCATAAATCAAGACATTGAGCTGAAGGAGATTATCCCAGTGATGACAACATGAGAAGGAGTAGGTAATGTGACACACATAATTATGCAAGATACTCAGTAGACTCCATAGTCTCCAAAACCACACAAAGTTTCTGCAAGTCTTTGCATTGGTTTCACTACCTTCTGATTAAGACCAGAACCATTTATTTATGACTATTATTATTTTTGTTTTATCTATCATCTAGTGCTGGGCTGCTGGTAGTTGAAAAAGACTCAGATGTGAAAACAAAGGTTTTGTCTTACACAGGCTCAGAACAGGTATGGTAGAGACAACTTCACAAGAATGGACACACAGTGATTAACAGAGGGAGAATACTTGATGAATAGGTCCTTGCACTAAAATAGATTTGGGCAGCTGTATGTTTACCAGTACATTCTATCTGTAGTAATTGTAGTAGTTTCTGTAGGTCAGATCTTATTTTTAATTAATTGAATTGCTGAATTGCTGAATTGGATGTTTTTAAGAAAGACAGTCTTAATTCTACCCTTAAAATCTTTAAAGGCTTACTCCTAACTAAATAAATTGGTCAGGAAGAATAGGGCATCTCTATAAATTATCTTGGCATTTCACTTATGGGAAAAGAATTATCTGGAAATTACCTTTTATTGCCACAGATACAAGAAGAATCAGAAGTGCCAAAGGGATGCTGAGGAAGGCTGCTGTACTGTCCCTGTCTAGTTCAACCCATTAGTTTATTTACATTTACTCGTAGGCTTATCTGAAAAAAATTGAAAACAACCTCTTGACAAAAAAAGCTCATTATTTCCTTTTAGAGTGTGAAATTGTCAGCTGTTGCCACCAAATTTATGTATAATATGAGAGGAATTCATATTGTTTATTTTCTGAAATGTTTGTTGTTTTTTGTGCAGGTTTAGAAATACAGAGGGGTTTTTTTTCTATGCTTGCAACACCTAATCCAAAATGGAGACAGAAAAACATTTCCTCTAATTCTGCAAATTTATTGCTCACAGTATTCTCTGTGGGAATAAAAAAATTGCATGAATGCCCAGCATGAAGAGGCACTGGGATTAAATACTAAACAATTCACCTTACAGTGATTTCATATCAATGGGTTAAACAAGATAAACAGTTTATGTATTCACATCAATTTAAGCTGCTGGGTGTATCAGTGGAATGAATATATTTGCTGTTGTTTCTTTGGCTCATCAGTAAATCTAGTACAAAATCTGATGCTATACCAGTTGGATTTATATTGCTGCAACAGATAGAGATTATTACTGATGCCAAGAAGACTGATTTTCTGCTGATTTGATTAGGACAGTAACTGTGCAAAGCTACATATTAATATATTAGAACACTGCAGTCCCCTAGAAGCCTGCAGAAGAAAATTTTGTATTGGATTTGGGAAAAAAAAATCTGTTATTTCTGTATTCTACTGCATCTACTAGAAAATTCATACAAATTCTTTAATCAGTCTGTTCGTGTGTGCTAGGAAATGGGCTTTCCATATTAACCAGGGAAATGTCAACTCAAGGCTATGGGGGCTGGTGCTAATAAGGTTAATGAATAGCTGGCCTGAAAAGCAACAGATGGGCCTAACAGAGCGGGAGCCTTAATGGCATTTGTAATGCCTAGGGTCAACTGCAGTTTATCTTCATTTTTTTCTCATTTAAAATATTCCAACGGAATAATAAAATAAGTTTAAATTTTCCCCACAGGGAGATGGAATTTATGCAGCACTGTTTATTGAATATCAATGTGTTTGGTTATAAATAGAGGACTGCTACACCGCTGCTAGAACTGTAGTTGCTTTATATTTGCATTTGCAGAGGAATTTTTCATTTAGCTCATTTAAAATAGTACTCTCTTTTTATCAATTGCTGCTGCAGAAGTGTTTTGGATTATTTTTTAAAATTTTGTTTTGCTTCATTGTTTTGTTTTGTTTGTTTTCTGAAGACAGCTAACACAGAAGGTCAATTTATTGCTGTATATTGCAGTTAGATACATGACCATTATGCTAAATCTGCATAGAGGAATTTTAAGGGAAGAGTTTCAATGCCCATGATGTGGCCTCCATTTCTCCCCTAAGATGACAGAATTTATGGTCATTATAATAGACTGTCATATGATAGAATAGGGTAGAGATGAAAAAAGTACATGGTAGAAATCATAAACATTTCTAGATAAAGCAGAAAATATTTCTGATCAAAATGAAGTTGTATCTAAAATAACTTCTGTGACCTTGTCCTTCATCTCAGATACATTGGTCTTTAATCGGAAGAAATAATCTGCACAAGAAGCAATTGATATAGTCCTCTCTATTCTAAGTACAGGTTCAGGGTGATGTTAAACTATCGTTACAGCACATCTATTGCCTGAATTTGGTCTACAAGATTTAAGCTCTAATATCAGCTAAGGTAGTGAAACATAATGTTGAGGGAGGTTTTCAGATTTGTTCTAACACAGTTTTTTGAATAGGCATTGCTCTTGTGGAAAAAGAAAACACTGAAATCTTATTTAGCTTATGCCTCCCTCAAATAGCTTCAAGTAAACATATGGATCCACAGCAGTTTTATTTATGAAACTCACTTTCATACTTTGTAAATGCATGGAAATAGTTAGGAACACATTTAAGTTTGGGGTAAGACTTTTTAAAGTACTTTATCCTGAGCTGATGCTGTCAAGTTTTCCATATTAAATGCTTTTGATCACCCCTCCTCTACTCCTGTAGCGCTTCCTTCGAGTCAGTGTTAAAACTTCCTTTGACTTTATTGGGGGCAGAGTTAGGCCAATAATGTAGGCTTTTGAAAATCTCATTTTATGTGGATTTTAAAAATATTATTGGATTATTCATGATGAAAACCATAGATTTAACTGTAACTTTGGGTAGTTCAATGATTTCAAGTATCTGTTGAAATTTGTCTCACCCAAGTTTAGATGTTTGAAAATTAGAAGTCCCAAGTCAAGGCCAGCCAGCATGCTATTCAAGAGAAACCTTCCTACTAAAGTTGCCCAGCAAAGAACAGAAGACACATGAATTATTTAAGAGGCAATAACTGAATTAATTTTTCCTACTCATTGTAAGAAAAAGGATTTCTGTTATGATAATCTTGACATTTTGAGATGCAGGAATATGTTTTATAATATTGTCAATTTAAACAGACACAAATGATCAAAAATTTCAGATGCTGGTTGAGTTAACAATTAACTTTGTGTATTTTGCTTAAAGAATATCATATTTCACATACATTATAGAATGTTTCAAAGCCAGTGTCCTGGAAAAGAGAATAATGCATATCTGAATAATTGACTAATTGTCCTATTATTTCTTTAAATTTGGCAAAAGTAAGAAAAATATTACTGAATATTTTATGTATTGAATTTCATAGATTTTGTGAAGTAATATTTAATCTGATTTTCTCACAGATAGCTATGGTCTGGAGTAAAACTTATCACGTAATTTCAAGACCAGAAGCATTCTTATTTTATTATAGGGTGACCTAAATCTGCATATCAGTTTGTGATAGACCTGTACTGCTTACTGGTCTGGAACAGTACCATACAGTTGCAACTAATTGCAACTTCTGTAGATACAGCATAGAGGAGTGCTCACTTTTTCCCTTAGCACCAGAGAATTTATGTGCTTATTGAACAGGTAATTTTTATATTCTTTCAGGTTTACTACTAGCCAGTGACAGGAAGTCTGTTCCAAGTCTGGCTTAATAGAAAACAGTTCCACTTGAATTCTGGAAAATACCATTGCTTTGTTTCCCAATGTATCTTAAGAAGTCACAGTTTTATTTAATTGTACTTTTTCCTTCCTGAACCTTCTATTTTGAAAGTATTGCCTGTCCTCTGATTAACATGAACATTTCCTTTATTTGAATTATTTTGAGTCTGCTCAAAGCAGTTTAATTCATTGCAGGAAGAAGAAACTAAAACTTTCATGTTAAATTGAAAGTCAGATACAACGTAGCAGTCTTTAGAACTTACGAAGTTCTAAATGCATTCAACCTGAGTTTGGGGAATTTTATAGGGTAGCTTTTTACTTATTCTGCCTGCTGATGGTAATTTTTCAAATACTAACTTTAAAAATTTGTGCTCATTGAGCTGTGTCTTCTTTCATTATTTCATTATTATAGATGGCACAGAATATATTTGTAAGCCTGTTAGATGGCAAGTTTCAGAGAGGATTTCAAACTTCCAACTCCAGAAAATCAGTTGATGAGAAGAAAGGATGACCAATGTGCTGAAAAAGAATGTAACCAATTGCTATCTAGTAAACAGCTGTAACATTTTTAAAAGATAAGCTTTCCTTTTTTTCCTTCCCACCCTCCACCCTGATAGCTTTATGATTACCTAGAACTCTGCATGCATTAATTTAATGTATATAATGAACAGTGTTTAGTCTTCTGTACACCTTTTGTAATTTAAATCTAGAAATTGTTTAGCATTAGAAGGTAACACGTTGCCATATGGAAAAATATAATGCTAATGAAATCTGATAGATGGCACTGTTGGATTGTTGATAAACCATGAGCCTGACTCCTATGTTACTAGTATTCAGAAGGATGTTACTACTTATTAAAGAACTGTTGCTTTAGAAAGCTTGATAGAAACACATTTATTTCAGCCTGTATTTACTCAGTAGTGGGACTCAATGTACCGGTCTGCTTGTTTGTCTGTAATTCTCTCCTTTTTATTTGTTCCAGGGCATCTCTATATCCCATTAAGTCTTTCTATGCTTGTACCAAGGTGTGTGAGTGTTTCTTACCTCACATAGCTTCTGGTTAGAGCAGAGATTTTGGGAACAAAAACTTTGATTCTTCTTTTGTTATAAGTCAGAGCATTAAACATTGCATTACACATTCCTTTCATATTCCATTTATCCTTTTCTTTGAGGTCTTAAGACTGACAGCCACCCCCTGTGGGATTGCTGGTACTTACAGATGAATTGACTATGATTATCTGAAGCAAATTAAAGGCTAACTTTTCTAGCTTTTGCACTAACTTAAGATCAGACAAATGCAAACGCTCTGTTGGAACTAGTCCAGGTAAATCTATTGGATTTCATTTGAACTAAAACCTAATGCACCTTTTGCAGGAATATTAGAATGAGAATTTTCTTGATGTATTATCTGACATGCAACTTGGAATATAATCAAAAAAATGGTGCCAAACAATGAGCAGCAATGTGATGATTCATCTATCCTTAACTATATAGCAATGTCTTTGAGTAAAAGCTACATTAAAGAGTTATTTTATGCACAAGAGGGATTCTGTTATTGAAAAATCTGCATACTAGTTGTGAATTCTATGATTGTTATGGTAAAAAATAAAGCTAGACAGAGACTTGTTGAACATCTGTTTTGCATTATTCATTCTGTTTGTGCTGTGTCATTTATTCCCACTGTTCTTAGCACTGTAATGAATAAAATTCCACAATAAACTTCTAAACATATAAACAAGTAGCATTATTAAAGAGTTGCTCAATTTTTTTTGTTTTAAAATTGACTACAATTGTGCAATTTCTGTGATTTCAAATAATAGTGAATATACCTAAAATCAGTCAATGCACTCATCCACCTCAGAAGAGCTAAGCAACAGACTGAAGGATGTAATGGATTTAGGAAGGTTATATATGCTGTAATTGCACAACTTGAAATGCGTCATGCACAACTAAAATTTTCCCTTATGATAATGAAAAAATCAATGTGACAATACCATTAGTGATTATCTTCTTTCAGGTCTGAGGTATATGGGAAATATAGGGACAGTTCTTCCCTCTTGTAAAGAAAAATTGAAAGAAAAATGGAAAACAGAAACTATTCTTGCGAAATTTCTCCTGGAATGCTTTTCTCCCTTTCATTTCTTCAAAAAGCAAAAGCTTTGTTCTGTTGGAAAACAATTACAGGAACTGTAAAGACTCTGAACTTGAAAGCTGTTGGGAAGCCCAGGTATGTCTGTGATGGTCCTTTGCCTGCACATCTTCTCTGTGTACTGAGCACCTTTTGTTCTCTGTCAGCAGAACATCAGCCAGATTGTTCTTGCTTGGGAGCAGCAGCTGGGTCCAAGGCCTTGAGTCTTAAATGGTTTTAGAAGTCCATGAAGGTGTAAATAGGAGGAAAGCACTACTGCTTTCCTGTGAGACAGGAAATGTGATGCTACAGATCTTGTTTGAAGTCGAGGCTGCCTCCTGGCCTGCGCATTTGGCCTTGGGTCGCATGCACATTTTTGGGTATACACAGTTCCCTGTGTGAGAGCTGGAGGATTAAGACATACAACAATTTCTGCCCAGGTTTTTCCATTTCTTGTCTGTACATCTCTTCATACAGAGTTCTTAGTGGAATGAACTAATACTCAGTTATTTTAATAGATATTAGAGATTAAAAAAAGATGCTAGTCAAGTATGGGAATAAATCATGAGGATCGTACATACATCTGACTGAAGTACAATTTATTTGCTTTGACTCAAGTTATCTAGAGAGAAGTAAATTTTATTTCAGCTAGAAGTATTTGGGCAGAAAGAAAATATGTCTATCATTTATGTCTTACAAGCATTTATAATTTCATGGCTGCACCAAGTTATCAGTCTTTTCCAAGAACACAAAGGACCGCACCTAATTCAGTGATTCTAGTCCAAGAAAATCCTCTAACAGCACCACATGATATAGCAAAAAATCAGTTTATAATGGAAGGTTTGAATTTTTGATGAAATGAAAAATAGTTTTGCTGATGAACTTTGCTCCCTTTATTTCAGGGGATATTTTTTGTTGGGGTGCGTATCTTTCTTTGGTCAGCCTGGTGTTTTGGCTAGACCACCCGGTCAGCTCTGATACGCCTCAACAAGATCTGTTTGTGAATTCTTGGCTCCGCAGTGCCTTGACTTACACTGTCACGGCCATGGCTGGAAAGAGGGGACTCTCGGAGACATCCGGGGAACAGAGGTTTATTGGGGGGTCACAGGGGAACCCCTTTGCCTCCGGTCCG
>VZUI01044794.1:0-23385 GCA_013401135.1 Cettia cetti
AAATAAAATAAAATAAAATAAAATAAAATAAAATAAAATAAAATAAAATAAAATAAAATAAAATAAAATAAATATTTGTTGTAAACCTAAAAGTTATGAAGTTCTAATACATGAAATGCCATAACAATCAATGGACTAATGAAAAACATTTGAATTTCTGTTAATATAAAACTGTTAAAATTTGGAGCATCAAAATCTATTATTAAACAATCTATTTATAGAAAAATAACTAAGGAAAATGACAAAATAGTTCTTACAGAAATCAAGGTTGAATAATCTATTAACTCTGAAACGTGGGTGGAAGAAAAGATATTGGATCTGTCAAGAGTCAGTAAAATAATAATTTTCTTGAGTGAAATGTCAAAAATTAAATTAGCACAGAAATTTTCTTTCTTCCTGAAGACTAATTTCAGATCTCAAAAAATTAGTGAGCTATTAACTATCTTCCTATGTTGGTGTCTTGGTTTCAAAAGAGAGGTGTCTGCTAAGGAAGGCAAGAGCCTCCCTTGGAATGGAGGATGTAAACCCCCTCCCTCTGAATTATTATAATTTTGAAATTAAGGGGCTCTCAGGCAAAGATATGGTCATAGGAATAACAGTTTTTTACTAGGAACGTTAAAATGAAAATGTTGTAGTAAAAGCAACCAAATAAAAAGAAAACACTGACAGAGTCAGAATACAACCTGACACCATGTTGGTCAGGGTGCTGGTAGCAGTCCAATCAAATCTTCTTGCAGTGACAGATGTGGTTCTGTTGAAGCAATGATCCTGTAGAAGGGTGCAGTTTTCCTTTGAAAGTCCAGTGTTGGTGAGATGGGTCCAGTCTACCTCTGGGAATCCAGTGGAAACAGGCTGCCTTGGTGTTCTGATGCTCAGATTGTAACCAAGTAGAAATGCTTGGCTCCTCCTAATAGGTGGAACATCTCACAACTGGATGATGTAATTTTATCAGTCATGCAGTGAGACTCAATGGCCCATTAGCAGAAGATTTCTCCTCAAGTTATGAAGAGTGGGTCATGGAAGAGATAAAGAACGCTGCCCCACCTGGTTTTAAGAGATGGTAATAGAATACATATTTTTGGTTACATCTTTCATTGCAACCTAAGACAGTCAGAAATTAGTGATGAGACACTAAAAAATCATGGTTACATTGTTCCGGTATCAAAAGTACATTTGAGCTATTCATTGTAAATTTTAATCCCAAAAATGAAGGATAAAATGAAAAAAAAAAATTACAAAATAACTGTAAAGAGCTCTGTGGTAAATTTTATTCCTCCAATTTCAGCTATGTGTTAGAGACTAAGAAACAAGAGTGCATTTCAGTGATACCATGTAGTTGTAGGGAAATGAAGGGGGAAATGTTGCACTGCACATTAAAATTATTTTCCCTTCTTTCTCTTTCTTCATTATGTGAGATCTCTTTTATACATTTATATGGCTGAATTCCTGTGGAAATATTGTCTCGAAGTTTTGCTTCCAACCACGGGTCTGACCTCTGAATTTTTAGGTCAACCACTGCTTTTATCCCTTATAATTTGAAATAATTTCACTCTAGCCTAGGGTTTGGCTTTTTAGGGGTTTTTGAATGTGGAGCACACAAATTTCAAACAGCTATTTGCTATTTGTATCTTGTACAATAATTCTACTGACAGTTTTATTTATAAACCTGCCAGAAACTGATGGGAATCATTGAATACATGATTCTACTTTGCTAAATCCTAACAAAGATTATGTGGTTTGACAGTAATCTTTGACTTTGTACTTCTACTTTTATCTAAATTCATCTTGATTTCTAATTAGTCTCTGAGAATGTAGAACTTGTGCTTGGGTTTAAGGACATCTCTGAACAATAGTTAATTTTGTTTCTGTTCTTTGTTTTCCACAAAAAGAATATACCACTAAACACAATTAAGATTTGTTACAATATGCACAGTGTCATTATCAGTAACTAATATGTGCTCTTGTACTTCATTTAATTGAATTATAAAACAACTGCTTGTGAGAGAAAATACTAAACCGAAACCAAAGGCTGTGTTTCTTGTGTGATAATCTCCTTGAAAACAAGTATAATGAGGTCAAGTAAAGGAACTCTCTTGCAGCTAGTGGGACATTACTGTGGAGAAATTATTCTGAAGAGAATTCTTGATCTAAATGTGACCATTTGTGCATAAGCTTTATATTTTTAAATTTATCATTATTTTTCTTTTTAATTTTTTTATTTCAATTTGCCATCATGTCCAAATTAAGTGATGCAGCAAATGACTGGTAAATAGGTGAAGAAGAAACAGTTACTTCTTTCTGCAATGAAGCAATGTATTTAATGAAGAAATTATATTCTTCATTAAATGTTTAATGAGAAAAAAACCATTTTGTACGTATTGCACTTTAATTATTTTGAATTGATGTTAATTAAAACAGCAGTTAGGTTGTTTTCTGAGAGGTTAAGTTCTCAGGAAGTGACCAAGTGTCCACAATGGGGAGCAGGTGCATTCTCAGGCAAGGTTTGCATCTCTGGTTTCCAGATAAACTAGACTGTAAGACCTGATGGATTTCACCACAACCCATCTTTCTGTCATACACTGAGATTTGCAAGTCTCATCCGTGAACAGGAGGTGTTTCAGATCTCACTTGACACAGTTTCAGAGTCCAACCCATGCTGAGCATTCCAAGAAGATTTTTCCTGCCCTGAAAAGTTAAGAAAAATATTGAAATGGAGAAAAGATATCTTTCTGATACAGGAATGCATTCCATATTTTAAAAAATTAACTTTAAACTACTGATATTTACCATCATATTTCAAAATACAAAAAAAGTTAGTTACAAGAATTTCTAATTCAGAGATGATAATTCTTATTAAGAAGTAACTGAATATATGTATTTCAAATAGTTCTAGCTCCTGGAGATGATATTTATACTGACATTCTTCTATTTCCTAAATCTTGGGATAAAAGAAACTGTATTCTCTTTCCAACTGTTATTAAGAACAAGATCCAGAAGATTTTTTTTTTACTCTAATTGTCATGAAACTGCTTACCCTGTAAATGTTGGCACTACAATAGAGTTCTTTTGATCATATTTCTAGTACTACAAGCCCTTATTTTCTTGCAGAACAAGAAATGTAAACAGCAACATAAGGTTTTGTATGGATTACACACAGAATTTCTTTCTTCTGTCAGCTGCCTATAAATGTGAGACTGTGTGACATACTGAAGTTGCTCTTCAACAATGCATTTCCCACATTATTAGTTTTTCTTGTCTATGGGAAATTAATTTCATTGTTCTTATTTGGATAGTTATCAAATTAGATTTTTTTTTTCAATGTCTAGTCATCCCTATATTAGTTTTTAAAAAATATTTTGGTTTGAAATGGATTGGATATATTTTATATAAACTTGTGATTGGATGATGATAGAAAAAAAAACCACAAACACCCCAAATCCCAAAGATATCAGTTTCTTTAACCTTAGCATTTCCTTGTCCAAAGCCAAAGCTAGGTGTATGTTGTCCAAAACCAAAGCTAGGTATTTTGATGTTGTTAACTAAGGACAGTTACAGTACCATAGATCCCTCTTGGATTTTCTTTTTCTAATCTTTCTGTGCAGATTGATAATGTTAGATTTTAAAAAGATCAATTTTCCTCTATTTGTTGACCATTCTATAACTCATAATGTTAAATTTCAACAGGATGTTGTTGGCATAATGATGGAGAATATTTTTATGTTTATTTTTATTCATTCACATTCAATTAGAAAGATTGGAATACCTTAGGAGATGTGACTATGCTAAGAACATTTATTGTGTACTTTTGTGCAACCAAATTCCGCCACACTGCTAAATATATATTAGTTTTATATCAGGATATCAGAGTGGAGTTCTCTTCTGTATGACAAAAATGAATAGTATGGCATCTCTGAAAAAGAAGATCCAGTTTGATGCATCATTTTCCACATCTTAGGGTTGCTTTATTTTTAATGCTGCAAACAGGTTTACAGTAAATCTGTGTTCCACTTGTAAAATCGACATAATTATAGATCCAAAGTTCTCATAAGAAGTTTAAGATTAATAAAGAGAAAATGAAATATGTTTGTGTGTTTGCAGCAAAAACACTTGAACAAATTAGATTATTCATATTGCCCAATAACATCAGAACCCTTTTTTCTATCATAATATTTGTGGCCTGCTGCTTTAATAGATACAACCCTGCACCATCTTTAAGGAGACTACAAAGTAAATTTGAAAATGGTTAGTAGAAACCAGATCCCATGCCAGTCTCATTAATTTAATGTCTAACTGTGTTTTTATTCACAGTGGTCAGGTGCCATAATACTTTGTTATGCCTTTATAAAAATGGAGTAGTAAATTATTCTTGCTGCACTAACAGGTTTTTTCAAAAAGACATTTTGAGGACATGCTGATATTTTTAAAAGTAACAAAAGGAGCCAGGTTTATTCCATGTTGAGAAAATATTCCCCATGGCAAAGAAACTGTTCAGCTTTAAAGATATTTCTGTTCTTTAAAATGGAGGATGACTAGAATACATTCAATCTTTTTGACTTCAGAGAAAATATAGCATATATTGCCTTTGCCCACCAGAGCAATGTATACTCTCAGAAGAGATCTAGTTTATTTTGAGAATGCTGCTGCCATTCAAGATCTGCGAAATTTTATTCACTCCAGTGCAATAGTTAATTTAGGAAACTAAATTGGTTACCTTTGAAAGAAAAACAGTTCAGTACATACACAAACAAAGTTTAAAATTTATTACAACATGGTGTATTTTGTTTTGTGCATGAAGTCTAGCCCACTAATTTTTTGTAATAAAGAAACAGAGCTGTGTGCTGATTTTTTTTTTCTATTTCTTTCTTTATGTTTTAAATAAAGGCAAGTAGCAAGCATGCCTTACATGAAAACTGACAATAATTATTTAAGGTTTTCACTGGAATATTAGAAACCTAACACTGTTATTGAAATTATCATAGCAGTAGTAAAAAGAGTCAAAAGAATCTGTTTTGCCTTTCCTCCAGCATTCAAGCTTATCAGGGTAAACATTAACATTTATAATAATATTTTAAATATGTGTATGTGTTTGTGCGTGTGTATATGTATATACACACAGGAAATGTTAAGGATAATAAACAAGTGAAAATATTGGCGCTGTTGCCTGAAAATACTTTCAAATTAAAACTGGAAGTAGCTTTCTGTATTTCCATCTTTTGTCTGTCTTTCCTCCACCATCTCAACTATAGAATGATTTGTTCAATACTTTTAAATTTACTTCAATATTTGTTTTAAATTACATTAATCCATTCCCATCTCTTCTAAAAATAAAAGCAGAGATGAGAGTCATGCTGGAAGGAACTGATAAGGTCACAACTATTTTCTTTGCTTTTTCAGTGACTTATATTGTAGTACTTGTAGCTAAGGAAAGCTTGAGTGCAGCCTAATGAGGCTCATTATTAATGGTATTGTCTGATTCTGATACAAATGAAAGTTTTCCCCACCTTTGGATTGTTATTTTTATATGTTGAGCATGTAATCATTTATAGCAGATGATAATAGACAAGAAATATATAAGCAGCAAGAAAAAAAAGTGTGATATCAGAGCAACCTTAAGATAACATTAAGGAAATACCCTTTTGTATCAGGAACAGAAAGGGACCTGCTGTCATAAATGATGTTCTCTTTCCATCATCAATACTGATAATTTTCCTCCTTCATAAAAATAAATAGAGAGTACTGTTGTCAGATCATTATATACATTGAAACCCTGTGTCATTCAAGGATTGCATCTGGGGTTTTTAACTAGTTTATGAAGTTCTTTATTAGGCATTAAATTTTTTACTGCTTTTTGAGCATAGATAATAGGTATTCTGATCTCAGTAATAAGTATTAGTTGGTCTAAGTAATATTAAAATTATTGTTTCCAAGGTTTTATTACGTCCACATACAACTTCCTTCATAACAGTGCTCATGCACGCTGAACACTCTTTAATGAGAGGTAAGAGGCGATCAAACACTAATGTGTATAACAGGTGGATAGTTTCTGATCACTCCATTAAAATTCAAAAATAGCAAAGAAGAATCAGGATTTACTGAAGAAATTTTGAGTTGTATTTCAAACTGAATATCTAGTGATCCCTCAGAAAGTGATTTTTTTCCTAAACTAGGGCATCATTTAATAATGTTCTCCAGCACCAGCTTTTAGAAAACTATTCTTTGCATCCCTTCAGAAATGTAGCAGTTATGGAAAATGTTTGAAAGATTTTACTTCTGATAAAAAAAAAAACAAACAAAAAAACCCCCCAAAAACCCACAAACCCTCAGTGTCACATATAAATAATTTTTAAAATAAAATTTTAACAAGAAAATTTACAGAATGTCATGGAAAAGAACAAATGAAATAGACGGAGATCTATTGCAATGATTCGCATGCATGTGATTAGAAAGATGACAGAGAAAATATAAAGAATTAAGGAATCCAAACAACTTAGAAAGAAAGAAGATGAATGAATGGACAAAGATCAATAATGTCAAAAGCATGCGAACTGTCAGGCGGCAGCAAATCATTGATTGATCCAGAGCCTGAACTAATTAAAATGCCATTGGTCACCTGTAGCTCAGCAGTTCAAATACTGTGCAGATTTCTAAAACAAACCTTGATCTTTGGAAGCAATAAATAGATGGCAGTGTGATTCACTTAGATTAGTACTCATCTGTCTGAAAGTCTTTCTTTTTCCTGTGAAGGTGGGCTTAAAGCAAGATTTCAGCTTTGTTGTTAATCACTATTTATTGGTTTCAATTCTTTTCACACTAGTGAAGTTTTATTGACATAAAAATATCAAAATAAACTGTCCTAACACTTACAGATTTATAATTCTTGTCATTTATATCTTTATGGAGCTATTCTATAAGTTAAGATGTTATAATTCTCAAATTGCATTTAAATGAGTTACTTCTTATTGTATTGTTTTCTTCAGAGTAGTCTTTATTTTCATAAATCTGTTGCTTTTCTTAGTTGTCAGATTCCTTTGATCTTGGCAAAGATTTTCTTGTTTTGTTTTCTTCTTGACTTCAAATATAATACAATATTCATTAAATTCAGGTCTTACTACATTTTTACTGACATGATTAAGAGGTCCGTCCTTCCCTCCCTCCCTCCCTCCCTCCCTTCCTGCCTGCCTGCCTGCCTGCCTGCCTTCCTGCCTTCTCTTCCTGTCTGCTTGCCTTCCTGCCTTCTTGCCTTCCTGCCTTCTCTTCCTGCCTATTTATCTACAGCACAAAATATGATTATAAAATTTATATTTCAAAATATTCCATTCTAAAATATTATCTTGCATGTATTTTGTGACACTTTGTCCAAAAACAAATCACTTGTATTAACAAAATATTTATTTACAAGATTAAAAAAATGTGTTAAGTTTGAGCTCAGGAAAAATATATCTAAATGTTTAAAATCATTTAAAATGGATTATCTATAATAAAAAGCATGATAAGAAATAAACTGAATGTTCAGATTAGAGACATATTGAGAAACTTACAGTTTAAAAATGTTTCTGGAACCAGGGCTATAAATACAGTTTGCTATTTCTCTCTGAAGAAGGAAGATATGTGACATCCAGAATTTTAAATGAAAATTGATTCTATAGTCTGCATATTTCTAATAACTGAGACAGTTAGCATGTATTTACTTTGAGAGTATAGAGATAATATATATACTTATTTCCAGCAGAGATCTTGATACTGCAGGAAAGAGTATCTGCTCCAAAACTGATAAACCACTTGAGATCTCTCATACCAATATCCGTTTCTTAGTAGTTTAATCTATTTTTTCCTACTATTTACATACCTAATGAATATTATCTATACTACCACTGCATTAATGAAAAAAAAAAACTTTTTTGAAGAGTCCTTAGTAAAAGTGATGCAATACAGTTGTCAAACTAGGTTCACACCGAGTCATTAGACGTTCTTCATTAATAATTGAGTCATGCTGATTTATCATCCTTTTCCTTCAATGTTTATTTGGTTTTGCATGGTTTTTTGCTCGTAAAAAAGTTTTTGATATTAGTAAATTTCTTTTTGACAGAAAAGTAAAAGCTGAATTTTATGCACTTTACATAGCTAGGAGAGGCCTTATAATGAAATGAAACGGATTTTTCTGCATATAAATCGTCTACTCTGAAACCTTAATCTTCATTTCTAATGAGTAATATTTTGAGAATAAAGTAGAATTTCATTACATTTTTAACAGAATCTAGTATAAGGTATGTTCAAATATGTGCCAATTAACATCTACTATATTAACATCTTTTAAAGAGATTTTTTTGATGACCAGCCAAACTGAGGTGGATCTGTAATGCCAATCATTTAACCAGCAAGGATACTGGGCTTCAGAAATATAAATACAATGCAATAAATAAGTGATTTTGATTTACTTTTCTGTCATGCTTGGCTTTTCTAGTACATTTTATGATAGGTAAGTTTAGTCAGAAGCTGAATAGCATTCTTGAGGCTTACAAATCTCTGTTAATAGCTGGAAGTTTCCACTGTCGAGCTCTTCACCCTGGTTCTCAATGTTTTATAAGAATGCATGAAATGAATTTTTTTTTCAATTTGCTTCATTCCTAGACTGGAAGCCAAACTTGTGAGTTTAACTGGCCTTGAAAGACCTGCAGTCATTTATTTGATCATAAAGGATTTTTTCTTTTTTTTAGAGCCACTGAGATGCCCATCTCCCAGTATGAAAATATGTGACATTGAAAATGAACAGTTAATTTGTTTGCCAAAATTTAGTTTCCTAATGTTAGGTAAGATTCCTTATGGTATCTCACGTTCTTTACAGTCAGTGTTCCAAAAAAACCACAGATCTCATATAGGTTACATTCATTTCTGTTAATTATGGATGTGTTAGATACCATAATTACCTCAGCTGTTAGTAGATACTTTAAGATATTGTGAGTAACAACAAATAAATTCAGATTCCCAGTTATGCTGGTGCAAAGTCTGGATAAAACCTCCAAACCATCATTCTTCAATGTGTTTCCCTAAATTCACTTGAAAGTAAGGGTTGCATGAAAGTATTCTAGAATTTGTTTTTTCCATGTGTAAGAGCCTCCACTATATCAATGAAATGTTGCCAATTTCTATGAAACTTTATAAAGTAAGACATGTAAAATATATCTGTGCATTATCTGTGAAACGTTGAAGACTTTTATTGTCATTATATTCCCTTTATGAAAGAGCAGAATTTATTTATTACTTACCTGAAAATATCTACTTAGAATAAAAGTGAGATGTGCATTTTGTTCATTGAGCTTCAACTATCAAAAGGACATGTTCATTTAATGGACCTTTGCCTACCACCTATTATAAAAGCATGTTTAAAACTTCTCTAAGATACAAAAAAAAAGTAGCTTCCTTGAATTTTCTTGACCTCTCTTTTTCTTTCCCCTTTTTATTGTCCTTCCTCTGTTAGACTTTCTGTGCTGAAAAATGACAGTGACACATCTGAAGCCAAATTGCCAGCCTGACAGCAGGGAAGAAATGGACACAGAGGTAAAATCACTTTTGTAAATATACTTGAACTTTTCAGCATAAAAGATTCTGCCTGATATTTTACAAATTTCATTTTTTCTCCTTCTGTCTTTCTGTGTTCAACTTTCTCTTTGTAATGTTAACACTAGAAGTTTTTGAAATGCATTAAGACATAAAAGTAAATTGGAAGCACTTAGCCATTGCTGTGTTATAAAACTCTTTTCTGAACTCTAAGAAGAAATTGATGCTCACAGGATGATAATGGGATTTAAGTTAGTTTGAGACTAATGAACAATAGCTTCAATAACTCCATCTGATAAATGTTTAAAGGAAAAGAGTGTAATTCAGTAAGGGATTAATAAATTCGTTATCAGAACCAGAAGGAAAAAGGAATGTAGACACTTAAATTTTGATCCTGAAAACGCATTCATCTGCTATTTCAATAGATGACTCAGAGCTAGGATTTTTTGTTCTTTTCTTTTTTCTTTCCTTTTTTAAAATCTTATTGTTCTTAGGCAAGTGGAAGATCTATTCTGACTCATATACAGAAATGTGTTGTTTAATTAGAAGCAGTAAATCAGTGTTTTACTCTTGCCTGTTCCTCATTGAACCATCACAGACTAAAAGAGAGATGAATCTCATTTAACTTTGGTCATCCAATGGATAGTATCTAATTTAACGTTGTTGTCAATAGTGATTTGTCTGTTCCTGAGTAAGATGTCAGACATAATCAGGATGAACTTTATTTCCAGGTTCCGACTTTTCTTCACAAACGGTAGAGAGAAAATTAACTTAGACTAGATATTAAGATAAATTACAAAACCTGGATCAAAATGAACCCCACTACATCTGAAAGGATTTTTATATATTTTGAGATGCTGAGTCACACGTTTTTGATTTGTACCTAATTATGCTACATCCCATAAAGGAAATCTGTTCCCTACAAAGATACCACTTTTTTTTCTCTTAAAACATAGGTGGTGCTATTCATCTTTAATTAATATTCCCTGTGATTCATTCTGAAGTATGAATGTTCATCACCATTTTACTGCATGTATTATTTTTTCTAAAAACCTCCTAACTAATGAACCAACCATCCACTACTCTGTTCTTGAGAAACCCCATGTGGAGTCCTGCATCCTGCCCTTCAGTCCTCAGCACAAGAAGGGCATTGACTTGTGGGACCAGATCCAGACCAGGACTATGAAAAGAATTAGAGGGGTAGAGCACTTCTCTGAAGAAAGGCTGAGGGAATGGCATTTGTTCAGCCTGGAGAAGAGAAGACTCTGGGGGTACCTTATTGTAGCCTTTCCCACTTAAAATGAGTTTGTAAGAAAGATGGGGAGAAAAATTCTAGTACGACCTGTAGGGGCAGGACAAAGGGCAATGGTTTTAAACTGAAGGAGAGCAGATTTACACTAGTTATAAGGAAGAAATACTTTTTGATGAGGCTGGTGAAACATCGGAACAGGTTTCCAGAGAGGTGGTAGATAGAATTATAGAACTATTAAGGTTAGAAAAGACCCCCAAGATCAAGTTCAATCTATGACTGTAGATCACCTCGTTAACTAAAACACAGCACTAAGTGTCACATCCATGTATTTCTTGAATACTTCCAGGGATGGTGATTCCACCACTTCCTTGGGCAGCCTGTTCCAGTGTTTGATAACCCTTTCTGTGAAGAAATTCTTCCTGATATCCAACCTGAACCTCCTCTGGAACATTCAAAGCCATTTCCTCTTGTACTGTTGCTGGTTGCCTGGGAAAAGAAGCTGAACTCCACCTTGCTACAATCTCCTCTCAAAATAGTTGTAGAGAGCAATGATGTCTCCCTTGATCCTCCTTTTCTCCAGGTTAAACAACACCAGTTCCTTCAGCCACTCCTCATAGGATCTGTGTTCCAGTCCCTTTCTTGGTTTGATTGCCCTTCTCTGGACACACTTCAGTACCTCAGTGTCTTTCTTGCAGTGAGGAGCTCAGACCGGACACAGAATTTCAGGTGTGGCCTCACCAATGATGAGTACAAAGGGACAATCACTGTCCTGGTCCTGCTGGTCACACTATTGCTGACACAGGATGCCATTGGCCTCTTTGGCCATCTGGGCACCCACTAGGTCATGTTCAGCAGTGTCAACCAGCAGCTCCAGGTCCTTTTCTGTTGGGCCATTTTCCAGTCATTCTTCCTCCAACCCTGGCAACATTCAAGGTCAGACAGTGAGGACTATGAGCAACCTGACCCAGCTAAAGATATTCCCACTCACTGAAGCAGCAGTTGGGCTAGATATCATTTACAAGTCCCTTCCAACCCAAACTATTCTACAATTCTATGATACAGATTTCCAGATTTCCCCTTGAACCATCAATATTCCTATGATTATTTAACTGTATGCTATCAAATACTACAGTGTCAAAGAAAGAAAATTAATTTTTCAGTTTTCTAGTGTTAGTATGACATTTGTTTTATTTTCTTTAAAGTATTTGGATATGAGGGTAATATATATCATCAACCTGTTCACTTCAGAATTCTGGCCTTCAGCTGAGTCTAAGTGGTCAAAATATTATGTCAAATTATGTCTGAATGTTTCTAAGTAGTATATATTTCTTCATCTAATTAGTCATTGCTGCACCCTCATAAACATGGACCTTTTTTGTTTATTCTAACAACTTTTAATTTTACTCTGGCAGTGAAGTGCCTAAAACCCAGTAAGAATCAGTCCTTTTAATCTGCAATTTTCCCTATGTTTTTAACTGGAAAATATATTGGGTTTTATTATATAAAATATATAATAATATACAACTTTGTCTAATTTTATTATTTATGTAGGAGAATTGTTTGTATCAGCATTAATCATATCTGTCTCAAGGTCAACAGCAGATCAGGAATTAGCTCTTATATGTGAATAAGTTTGGATGAAAAAAATATGAGTTGCAATTTCAAAATATGTCTTTTATAACCTTGATACTCTGATACTTAGAATCTCAGTAAATGGAATTTATTGATCTTGGTATAAATAGTCATGAGTGAAAAACAAAGCAGGAGAGGACTAATTCAGCTCTAATGAGTCGAACATCAAGCTATTCAAGAATGGAAATACAAAGATAAAGGATCAGAAAAGCTGCCAGGAACAGCAAAATGATCTTGTATTATTCATTGTTTTCTCCTTAGTTTGAATAAGAAAAAAACCTCTCATTTTTTGTACTAATTTACTACAACATTGTTTTGAATTTTCTGAAAAAGTCCCTGGTTTTAGTTAAAAAATTACATTTTTATTGCTGAAATTTTGGTAAAGAATTCAGATAAAATGTGAAACACATATAGGGTTTTAGTACAATGCACGGTAATTTAATAATAACCTACCAAAATCCATTTTGTTTTTTAGAAACAGAATAATTTTCAACAATAGTAAATATTCAAATGGCTTACCTGTACAACTCAGATGTCTATTTTCTTCCTTGCTTTACTTACATGAATAAAAGATTACAAGGCATACTGAAGCCCTTGAGGAAATTTCTAAGTCTCTGCATAACTTCTAAATTCACCTGTACTGTTTTGAAACTTGTGTCAGGATTCTGCTGGAAGACAACTGTACTCCATGCTAGGACTTTGGAATATAAATGTTGGAAAAGTTTATCATGTCACTGTATGGTATATCTAATAACAACTCTGACTTACACCTTTATTTTCATTTTCATCAACTCTAGATATGTATATTGCATTATGAATATATAAGTGATTAAGTTTCCGTATTAAATTGCTAAGATGTAGGAAATATTTACTGTTAACTTTAATGACATTTATTCATTGCACACTCTAGAAGTGTTAATATATTTGTGAGATTTATTTTCCTTAAAATAAGCAGTAAAAGCAATTTTGAGGCAACTTATTGATCTTGTCAGATAAACATGCAGTGCTGAGTGTGCAAAGTTAATGATTGTCATATTTGAACTCCTTTGAAAAGATAATGATGTTTACAATTTCATCTACAGTAGCAAACCTGCAGGGTATTTGCTATCTGACCCCAGTGCTTTAAGTTCTGACTGAAAAATATACACCACTAAAATCAGAGTCATGGCTATCAGAATTTTATTTCATACCTTTGATGTTTCTGCCATTGGGAGAATTCAGGTGGATTCATCCTTCTACTCTTTTTCAGAAAAGTGTTTTCTGAATTCTTCAGTACCTCATCATGTATAATATAGCATGTGTACAACATGAAAGAATAAAATGGTTTGTTAAAACCTTGCTTCAGCTTGCTTATTAGGAGCACAGTAAATATATACTCAAAATCCAGGTACTTAAATATTATGATGTAACAGGCCAAGTAATCTAATTTACTTTACTAAGCTTTCTTGGAGTTTCCTATAAAGCACCAGTCTCGTGACTTGTGAAGTGTTTATAAGTAATTATAACTATTCAATTTGTCTTTAGGATTTCACACTTAAGATTTATTGCTTTCCAGAAACAGTTGTTTGGGCTACCTTTGTGTATAGTGAGTAGCTAGAATATGATCAATCATCTAAAAGTCATAAGTGCATCTATAATACACCCATCAAACAACCAAGATATCAATACTGTACCTGAATCAAGGAAGGTACAAAAGATCTCTAAGAGCATTTGTACAGGTCAAAACTAAATCACTCTTCACTCATTAATGTTTTGAATATTTTTCTTCTACACAATATATAACCACATTTCTTTTTTTCTTCTTCTTTTCTACCTTCATTCATTAAGTTCTGCATGATTTAAAACTCATTGCAAGCCAGATAACCAAAAACCAGTGAGCCTAAGCTGTGTTAAAAATTTGAAGATACATCCAGTAGATTCTTATTAAGCCATACAGAAATTTCAAATAAAGGAATTTGGAACCTAAACTACTTTTTCTTAACATCATTACTTACCACAGAGTTTGCAGCTTATTTTCCTCCTTGAAATGAAGCTGTCTTTTAGTCTTGTGCTTGCAAGGAATGAGAGAAAGAAAATAAAAAATATAGAAATGAAAATAACCCCAAATTTGTTTAAATACAAGCCACTTCTATGTTATTCAGTGTCTACCCATTAGTCACACTGTAACGAAAGGTTATGCTTCACTGTTAATGTGTATGAATGATTTTTTTAATCAGTTTATTTATTTCCAAGATTTTTTTTGAATACAAGTATTAAAATTTATAATATTTTATTCAATGGGAAATCATTACAGTTCCAAGGAACTGACAGATCCCTGAGTATCTTGTGTGGAAAAACCAGTGATTTCCCTATGTTTGATGTTTTGTTTGTGTGTGAACCATGCACTGAAATAAAAAGGCACCTCATAACACGCCATTTCACATTTAAAAATTAATTTAGAACACTTTAGAGCTAATGTAGTCAATATCTAGACATGGCTTGTTATTTTGTTTTAATGCAAAGTTAGCATTAACTCAAACTCCACAAATAGTTAATTTCAGTTTCCAATTAAAAATAGTGCTTAACTTGCATTAAAAAGCTTCTGTTTCAGTTTGACTTTCAAAATAGGATATAAATGTTGCTGTGCATACAGCGATTTTAAAAAGAGAATGATATAGCAAATCTATTTTTGTTTAACCTTACAACTAAAATTTATTTTGGAGAAAGCACCCTTGCAATGTCATTTTATTGCAGGTTGTGTACAAAAGGACAAGTATTAGTAATTCCTGTTTGTGTTCATAAAAGTGATACAAATATAAATTAAATGCCCAGCTCTGACGATATTTATTTTGTATCCTTATATTCGCTTCTATTCTGTGATGCTTAACTATCAGTAAGAACTCTTAGAAATATCTTATACAATAATTTAAAAAGGTGTGAGACATAAAAATGAGATGTCTCAACATGTGCATTTTGTTCATTATTTGTCCCTTCCCTACATATTTTGCCCTTGGATTTCTTTACTGTCATTTCTATTTCCAGCAAGTCAATAGGATAGATAGCCAGACTTCAAAAAGTTACTATAACCCTTCCTGCAAGCAAGGTCATTCCCGAGGATAAAACCTCACACAGTGTAATTTGCTTAACTGTATCAAGTATCAAACTATAATTTATACTGTTGGAAAACTTTCTTCAGAAAACAGACTGAGTACACACCTGTATACACACTATATGTTCTTGTTGATATCTTATTAATAGCTTTGTGCATAAAAAAAGCATAGCCACGTAAGTATGAACAAGAGCTCACATCTGGGAGTACCACCAAGGTATTACACCAAGGGGGGGGGTGGGTTAAAGAATTTTTTTGTCTCATATTCTGAATCATAAGTGCAAAGTTTTAAGAACCTTATCACAGCCTAAAGTTTCTGAACAAGCAAGATTAAGTATGAGCAGTAGTTTATCTTGCAATAAGGAGAATATTTCTTACCAGAATATTCTCTTAAGTCAATGCTAAGATTCAACAGAAGGGTTTTTTAGCTGTTAAAAATGTTATTTAGCTCTTTGTTTGTGTCAATAATTTGAAAAGACAGTTCAGGTCTCGAAAATTCATTTAATAAAACATTAGCATATATAGCTTAAAGACAGGATTTTTAACTCTTTGTGACTGAGAAAGTAATCTGAAAGACCACAGGGATGCAGAAATCCACTTGCAGCCCATGGAGGAGATCCACACTGGAGCATGCAGATGCCTTAGAGGAGGCTGTGAACCCATGGGAGGCCTGTGCTGGAGCAAACTCCTGACAGGGATCTGTGGACCTATGGAGTGAGAAGCCTGCACTGGAGCAGGTTTCTTGGTAGGACTTGTGACCCTCTGGGGGACCCACGCTGTGTAGTCAATATCTAGACATAACTTGTTACTTTCTCTTTTAAAGCAAAGTAAGCGTTAACTCAAACCCCACAAATAGTTAATTTCAGTTTCCAATTAAAAATAGTGCTTAACTTGCATTAAAAAGCTTCTGTTTCAGTTTGACTTTCAAAACAGGATACAAATGTTGCTGTGCATACTGTGAACAGGCAGTGCCTGAAGGACTGCACTCTGTGGAGGAGTGACCCACGTTACAGCAGTTTATGGAGAACTGTTGCCCATGGGATGGACTCACATTGGAGAAGTTCATGGAGAACGCTCTCCTATGGGAGGGACCTCATGCTGGAGCAGGGGAAGGACTCCTCTCCCTGAGCAGCAGCATGAACAATGTGTGATGAGCTGACTGTAACCCCCATTCACTGTCTCCTTGCGCTGCCGGGGTACAAGGAGGTGGAGCTGGGAAGGAGGGAGGGCTGCAGAAAGGCATTTTTAAGGTCTTATTTTACTTCTCATTGTCCCACCTAGATTTTTTTAGCAATAAGATCAATTAATATCTGTAATTTGAATCTGTTTTTCCCTGTCCAGCTGCAGAGGAGAGGGAAGGAGAGGATTTGGTGGGTGCCTGGCATCCAGCCAGGGTTAACCCAATAAACCAGTCAATAAGAATCCTGCTTACCTGGATCCATGATACTGGTCTGAACTGGATTTGGAGAGACTGTGACCCTGACTAGTATGTATGAGATGCATGTCTTGCAGGACAGAAATCTGGGTTTTGGAATCACTGTCCACTAACTATACCCATCCTGCATATTAAACAATTTTTAGACTATATGTCACTAATTGATATGGTTCCGTTCTTGCATTCACTCTACATAAATAAGAGAATAGAGTCATACTGTCATTTGGGTTGGAAAATACTCTTAAAGTCAATTTCAGAGGGAAAACGCTGCTGAGTTCATCACTAAACCATGTCTCTAAGCATCACATCTACAAGTCTTTTAAGTACCTCTTGGCTTGGGGCCTCCATTACTTCCATGGACAGCCTGTTCTAACGCTTGACATCCCTTCTGGTGAAGAAAGTTTTTGTGATATCTAATCTAAACCTTCCCTGACACTGCTTGAGGCCATTTTCTCTTTTCTTATTATTTTTTACTTGGCCAAAGATACTAACCCTCTTCTCGTCACAACTTTCTTTTTAAGGAGGAATAAGGTTTCCCCTGAGCCTTCTTTTCTTCAGGCTGAACATCACCAACTACCCCCCCCCCCCCCCCCCCCCCCCCCCCCCCCCCCCGCCCCCTCTCCTTACAAGACTTGTGTTCCAGACCCTTCAACAGCTTCATTGCTCTTCTCTGGATATGTTTCAGTGTTTCAAAGATTTTCTTGTAATGCGGGCCTCAAAACTGAACCCAGGACTTGAAGTGCAGCCTCAACAATGCCAAGTACAGGCATTAACTCACTGCCTTAGTCCTGTTGACCATGCTATTTCTGATGCAAGCAATCTGTTGTATCAGAAATACCCTTTTATCAGGAATGTCTGGTGTCTAGTTCTAGACTAGATTTAGCACGTTCCTAGACTTGGATTTATACTCTATTTTATTTTTAAGCAATGTTTTCCTTAATTTTTTTTTCAGCTGCAATGTTTTTGTTGTTTTTTTCTTTTTTTTAGCAATAAAGCCAGTTAGCAGTTGAATAGTAAACAGTAAAATAGAAATTAATTTGAAAATCCAAAACATTGAGTCTTAAAGTGCATAGTCTAAAAGCATAATAAAAATAGTATGTCTTTTCTTCCCAAAACAAAAGATATAAATCAAGTGTTGCTCTTTCATAACCTGCAAAAAGGTTTTGTTCTGTGGAATAACTATTTTAAGATATTAACTACATACCTCTTCTTTAACACTTTCTTGTTTGTTGCAATAAATACAATGACATACCTCTGTAAGAATGATAGTAAAGATGTACCCCCTGATTGCACTTATTCAGAGATTTTTTTTTTTCATATCTGAGGAGCTTCCTTTGGGAATGCTTCATCAATTAACAGAAGTTCATGGATCATTATGTTGCCCACAGAATGATCTATTTTCCCAATTGAATTATGCATTATCATGTTGGCCATATTACAACTAGAGCCTTGCTCTACATTCATTAGTATTCTTGAGACTAGTATTCTTAAGGCAACGATTAGAATTTAAGATAAAACTTTTGCAGACATAGCACTTGAGTAATCCTAATTTCAATACTAGAAATAAACTGATAATGAATTTCCTGAAATATATCTCACTATGAATTAATGGCATTATAGAGAAATAAACTTGAACACATGAAGAATTTGATGTGACATTTTCATTATCTGTTAGTTAATGTGTTTCCTCCAATCCAAACTAAAATGAAGTTATAGAAATGTGTGATTTGCAGTCATTGGCAATACAGACAAACATGCTGTACTTATGGAAGTAAATGCTCAGCAGTTATACAGATTTCAACCTCACAATTCCCTTTCCTTTAATAAGCATTTATTATTTAGATAATGAAAGTACTCCCTTCTTCAGTATTAAGGAAAAAAAATGTAGTTTAAGAAACTGAATCGTAACTCATAGTTCTATAATAGTCTTTCAGAGAGAAATTTGCCTAGTTACTGGATGGCAGTATGTACCATACTGTTAGTTTTATTCTTTTTGCTTTATCTATATACCCCTACCTCAAGACTGATCATATATATTGAGGGTTTTTAACTGCTAGGTTGACCTTATTTCTTTAGACTATTTCATTCACCTGCATATGTGTTTTTGTAAAAATAAAATTGCTGTTTCAAATTTATTTCTATAAAATACAGTGATAACCAGGTACTTAAATAGTAAACTATATTCAATGACTGGGTAAGTTTAAGTGGAAGACTATCATAGTGTCAGCCCGAAGACAGTAACGTCTGAGCATAAGTTCAAGGCCATCCAAACTAACAGTCTCTTTTGTGTGTGTTGCCTAGGAATTTGTCGGCCACACTAAAGCCTATCAGTGTGTGCAGCAATTTAATAGTATAGATAAGTGTCTATGTTTTTTCCTTTTTCGATTTTTAGTACATTGTAGTATATTTGTTTGTTAGTACAGTACAGGGTAAGTAATTTTTGTTTATTTACTATCATAGCCTTTAAATAAAGGGGAAAATATGTTGTGTTCGGACCAATATGAATATACTACAGAGGATTTTCCTGACAGTTGTAATGCCCCAATCTACCCAGCTGCTTTAAGGAAAGGTAGTTGGATTTACCCTGGACCAGGAGCAGCAGAAACTACAAAATTCTCTGGAGGTCCAAAGCCAACTTTTATTTGCAAAGTTTAGAACTCCAACAGAATAAATCACTTTGCAAAGTTTATCTTAGCAAACTTTGACTTGTCTCCAGACGTAAAAAGGCACTTGACAAGGCAATGACTGGAATTTTTCTTGGCCTTACTTACAATATAATTTGAGGAGAAGAAGGCATGAAGAAGAAAGAGGAAGAGGAAGAGAGGAAGATAACAACACCCTAATATTCAGCATGATTTCAGGGGGTTTAAAATTAGGGTAGTGGAGCATCCCATGTGGCCATGTACTTTTCTAGTTTACTGCATAAAATTTATGCTAATTTCAACACTAAAGTCTTGTGCCTGCATTTTACACTGAGCCAGAACATTCCCATCTGGCCCATGCAGTCAACCACCCTCATTGCAGTGGGGGCTGGCACTGACTTTTCAAATGCTCATGTATTTCAGAGCACAATACAAGAAGGCTCCAGGGGGAAGACATGCACCATCCCACCTATGCAGAACTTGCTTGCCCTGTTCCTCACCATTTCCCAACAGGTTGATTTGAGCCAGTCAGTCACTCCTCCAGTCTCCTGCAATAGTAAAAATAGGGCAGTATTTTTTTTTGCACAATAGATATATACTCCAGAAGCTAAAAATACTTTTAAACAAAAAAGATTATTGTACAGTAAAACAAAACATTACAAAAAGAAAGCTTTTATGTAATGCCAAAAGAAAGCTTTTCCTTATCTTTTCATGCTTGACTGTTGAATAATCACCAATTCACATCTTATTTGGGATTAGCAGGCTACATAGATGTAGAGGAGGTTTCCCCAGGGAAGAAGAAAACCCTGGAATAATGCCTTGGGAAACCCCATTCAAAATGCTATAAGCAAGAAGCTTATTCACATGTTTAAGTAGGCAAATGTTAATAAAAGGTTCCTCATTCTCTGTGTTATCATAGGTTAATTTTTGTTGCAAGAATTTTAATGTTCTTAATTATTCTCCTCTATTGGACCCTTCCCTCAGAGCCCACCTTAACTCCCCACCCCCACCAAGATGTATAAATATCTATCTGACCCCAACATTGTGCCTTTAGCCCCTTGTTACTGCCTTGGTCCAGTTTGCTCCCATACAGTGGGCACCTTACTGTTTGTTGTTTTCCTATTCTTAAAATTACTTTTCAGACAGCTGGATCGAGGCTGCCTCTCTCTCCATCAAGTCACCACGGGGCTGAGTCCTGAGGAAACTCAAAGGGTTCTGATCGTCTGGGCTTGGAGCTTCACACAGCGTCCCTAAGAATTGGTTAGTGTTCATGGAAGAGTTTTGCTAGGCCTGTCTTCTACATACCCTTGTATTCTTATACTGATGAGTGAAAAAGCAAAGCCTGCCTTGGATAATCTTGAGGATGATCTAAGTCAAAGGCTATCAGTTTCTGATGTCATCTGGAAATGGATTTTGAAGGTCTACAGTATTGGAAAAGGCTGGAAGGAGGAAAAATAGAAGAACTGTTGCCAGAAAGAAAGCAGAAAAACCCTTAGGCGATGCTTGGGAAGAGAAAAAGTCTGAACAAGTCTCTGGCTTTCACTATGAGCAATCTTCAGAGCTTTAAAAATTATTTTTTTTTCATTTAATTAAAGTAATAGTGTTAGAAATCATTATGCTTAGTTTGTGAAGAAAGAGAAATATCAGAAGAAATAAGGATTTAATGTATTTTCAAGTTAATTGCAGTGTAAAGTAAAAACACCCTGAAAGAGTCATCTTTCTTCTTCTTCATGTATTCGCCAAGTAAAGTACACTACACCACAAAGAGACACCAAGGAGCAGACAGTGAGAGAGAGAGAAAAAAACTGTTACTAGAGCATTAGTTCAACAACCCAATACTTCTTAACAAACACTTAAAGGATGGACATGTAATTAAGCAGGCAAATTTTGCATAGTACTCTGAGTTGAAAAGGAGCCTCAAGGATCAAGTCCAACTCTTAACTGAATGGCCCATACAAGGGTTAAACCTGCAACCTTGGTGTTACTTGCACCATGCTCTAAACAACTGAGATAATCACAGAAAAGCAGTTCTTACTTTTCCTGTCCCCTTCCTACACTCCTCCTCTATCTCTAATTTTGAGATTAGGCAATGAGTGAAACTGAAGTGAAAATACGATATATTAGTAAGTGTTTCTAAAATCCCAATGGATTGAAGGCCACCACTGTTCACAATCTGTGTCATTGCACTGTAAAACAACAATGGCTTGACTTCTTTACAAATTGAGATACAAGAAAAGGTCCTTCAGGTCTTCCACTTCTGTTAAAATGAATACTGAGATCAAGACCAAATGTCTCCGAAAGGGTTGAAAATGTTTTTTCTATTTGTAGAGGTTGGATGGTAGGAAAGTTTCTGATAGTAGTGATAGGTGCAGTTTTTACGTCTACTTCTATGTTCCTGGTTATATTTTCCACTTCTGAATTTGCTGCCAAGAATGAATAACAGAACATTCTATTTTGTTTTGAGCAAGAAGTGACTATTTTTTAAAAGTCCATTAATTTGTACCAACACCGAATCTGCACATACTAGCTTTTGCTTCTTTAATTTTTTTTCATATTCAGAAGTATTCTAATTTCTGATCATGGCCACATAAGACAATTTACAAGGGCCGAATGAAGGCTATCGAAAGCTATATCACTTTTGATCTTTATATCCTGTACACTACTGTGATTCCCACCCATCTAGGGAGTTTCCAGGGTTAGGCTCTACATACATGATTCTGGAAAATAATGAAGAAATGATGAATGATTTTCTTCAAATGATACAGTTGTTGCATTTACAAAGCCAAGTACATTGTATCAGATATGACGAATCATGCCTCCGTTTTTAGCCTATATAGACTTGAAATACAAGTGGTATTTAAAGTTAATGCAAGTCTCCATTTCTTGTAATTGTCATACAATAAAGATTGTGCTCTTGTAAGAGATCTGTGAGCTAGTATGGAGTTCAATCTGATCTTTTAGCATGTAATGAAAACCCAGTCCTTAGGGATTCTGACATAATTGAAGTTCATCTCTAACGTTATAAAATAAATTTGTGTGCAGGTTTTTTAATGAGAAACAATTGTAAAACAATTATAAGATGCATAAAGAGAAAGAAAGAGGAGAAAAATAAACTATATAAATTCTCTCTTTTTATATTTAAACATCATTGCTGACTAAAGTCAATGAAATGAGAATAAACATGCAAATTCAGCTCACTCTTCAACGTCTTGAGATAAGAACGAATTTAGTTTAAAATGTATTTTATGAGGAAAAATATCTAGACCCATTAAAATATATCCAGAATATTATCCATTTAATACAGTTGAAAAAACACTTGAACTTGAGTACATAGCCTTCTGATGTATAGCTTAATTTTAATAATTACTAAGAAATGAAACTTGAATGAAAGCTATATTAATTGAATGTGCTTATAAAGTTTGTTTCTGTTCATTTACTATGTGCCAGAATGCCAAATGATAAAATAAAATTTAAAATTTAAATAAATAAATAAATAAGAGAAAAGAAAGAAAGAGGAAGGGGGCTGAGTAGAAAAGAGATTACTCTACTTTCAGGTATATAGCTCACTACTTATCTGCACTTCTTATGAGTTACACACCTTTATTCAAATGAAGTGCATCATTCTACCCTGGGTAGAAAGAGGAGAGGAGAGGAGAGGAGAGGAGAGGAGAGGAGAGGAGAGGAAAACAAAAAAAGAAAAAAAGAAAAAAAGAAAAAAAGAAAAAAGAAAAAAGAAAAAAGAAAAAAGAAAAAAGAAAAAAGAAAAAAGAAAAAAGAAAAA
>VZUI01044796.1:0-19825 GCA_013401135.1 Cettia cetti
GGATTTGTTTTGTGTCCGTGCTGTGTGCAGAGCTGAGTGACCCTGGGTGTGAGCTCAGAGCTGCACCCTGGGCAGCAGAGCCTGAACACAGCAAAGAGAAAACTTTGAAGGCATCAGCTTCAGCCCATGGATCCAGCCTGTCCAAATCCCTCTGCAGAGCCTCCCTGCCCACTCCCACCAGCTGGTTTCTTCCTGTGGCAGTGCAGGTCAGGGATCCTTGACAAGGCAGCACATTTCAGCAGCTTTTCAGGTTGTTTATCACAGATTGTCCTCTGAAATGAGCCTCACATGGAAAACAGTCACCACTCAGCAGAGAGTCACTGCAAGGCAGAACTGACACTTCTGAACTCTGGCATTTCATAGAACTTTGTGAGGCCTTTCACTCAGGCTGTGCTGAATATGGAACATCTTATCAGCACACTGACATCCTACAGCCGAGCCCTTGTGCTGGAGATTGAAATGAAACCCTTTTCTGGGCTCAGTAGTCTTGAAAAGCCAGGTAATGCAGAGCAAATGCAGAGCAAATGCAAATGTGTAGGTTTTTAATACGTCTGTGTCATGTGTATCAGAAGATAATGCAATTAGAAGAGTTTTAATAAGATTATCATGGCTCCTTTTGTTTCTGAGCTCTTGCTGGAAAGACTTGTGGGTCACAAGAGTGGTTTCATTTTCCTTTTTTTAAGCATCTGTAAATTTGCAAATGTTGTGTGTACCCTTATTTACTTTGCAATTATCCTTCAAGAGCAGTGCTTGCTCTCTTGGCCTCATTTTTGAATTACTGTAATTCTCTTTTGGGAGGCTTCCCAGGCAGAGAAAGATGCAGCCACGGCCACAACACAAATTTCCTCACTGGGCTGATATTTGAGACCACATCGTGGAGCCTGTCCTGAAGAATTGCTGCTGGGGTGTGGCCAGGAAGATTTGGGCTTAAATTTGTGCCCTCAGAAGGGATCTCAGCTCTGTCTGGAGAAGTTTCCTCCTCAGGAAATGGGAAATGTGGGAATCTGTTCCAAGCTCTCCTCCCAGTCTTGTGTGTGACCAAATGTAAGAAAGATATAAAATTATTAGGGAGCATCCAAAGGAGGGACATGAGGATGGGGAAGGGTCTGGAAGGGAAGAGGAGTGGATGAGGGAGCTTGGATTGTCCAGCTGGAGGAATCTGAGGGGAAACTCCTCAGGGGCTGCAGCTCCTCAGAGGGACAGCTCTGATCTCTGCTCCTGGCACAGGAACAGCCCCCAGGGAGAGGCTGGAGCTGCTCCAGCAGGGATTGAGGCTGGATTTGAGGGCAAGGCTCTTCCCCCAGAGGGTGCTGGCACTGCCCAGGCTCCCCAGGGAATGGGCACGGCCCCGAGGCTGCCACAGCTCCAGGAGCCTTTGGGCAGCGCTGCCAGGGATGCCCAGGCTGGGAATTTGGGGGATCTGGGCAGGGCCAGGGTGGGACTGGGTGGGATCCCTCCCAGTTCAGGATATTCCATGATTTTTGATCTCTGTACCCCCATTTCTCCATGCCAGCAGCAAGTGCACACCTTCTGTGGGTGACTCTCTTCAGGCTGAGCTCCACGGTAACACAAATCACTCAGGCACCATCCTTGTTCAGGCTTTGCTTTCAGAATACTCTTAGTCTGTTTTTTTGTCTTTTTTTTTTCTTGTCTATTTTTTTTAGTCTATTTTTTTTTTTTAGTCTATTTTTTTTAGTCTACTTTTTCTCCCCAAAAGTGATTTCAGCATCTGGCATTCCCAGGCCCAAAGTGGATTGCTGTACAGCTGAACTGGAGCAGTGCAATAACAGGTTTGAAGTTCAGATTGCTTTCATGGCATGCCCAGGAGAGAGCCTTGCAACTGTAATTATTGTCAGATAATTTTTCATTTTATTGATTTAACTTTTTCCCCATGATTGTCAATAAGGGCTGCTTTTTTTTTTTTTTTTTCCCTGGACCATTGGGTGTAAGGCAAAATAACCTGCAGTCTAGTAAAAAGGTAATAATTGAGCAGTGACATACACAGATGTGGCTGGTGAGGTTTCAGGGTTATTTTCTCAGTGGAACTTACACAATTCCAGAAGTCTGAATTTGTCATTTACTTTTCGTTTTGGGGGTTGCACTATTCAGCCTAACAATATGTAATTTTTACAAAGAGGATCTAATAGAAATAACATACTTTTATTAAAACAAAAAAAACAAAACAAAAAAAAAAAAAAAAAAAAAAACCAAACCCAAACCTCCAAGGTTTTGTAATAAGCCCAGACCTCCAGTATTTAAAGATGAATGTAAAGCCTTGGTGCCAGCTACTCAAAAACCATTTAGAGACCAGAAATAGGGGATCAGATTCTGCTGCTGTTCCTCAGCATGAGCACTTATTCTGCTCCAGCTCAAGTCTTTGGAGGCTAATTTTCAACCAGATAAACCTCTGTGAGAAAGAGCAGCAGAGCTGGGCCCTGAGTCACCTGGCACTCAACAAAAATTGAAAAATACCAGAGGCACCTGAAATTTTCACTGAAGACTGGTGGTCACCAGCAAATAATGATTAAAATAGTGGTAACAGCAAATCTTGGCTTCACTGGATTTTTACTACTTGGAGTAAGCAGTCACTTGCCAGATTATTATTATCTTGGCACTTGATACAGAAAAACCCTGTAGTTTTCCATGTTCCTTAAAGCTGAGTATACATTTATTGAAAGAAAGCATTTATTAAACATGTGGGGACAGATTCTCCACAGGCATTAAATAACTTCCCTCCCTCTGCCAAGAACTCGTGCTTGTTACCTTTTATTATGCTGAGAACTGCAGGTTGAAAATGGTGGAAAAAGTGGTGGGGGGAAGAGGTGGGAATGGAGCTTCAATATGAAAAGCCAAACTGGTTTATATCTCCTGATGTCAAATAAATTTGAAGTCCACGGGTCTGGATTGTCCTCACACAGTGGCACCTGTGCTCCAAAGTCCTGAGCAGCACAATATTAAGTTGGGAATGACAACCTGGATGAGTGGAAAATGTCCCTGCCCACAGCAGGGGATGATCTTTGAGGTTCCCAAACCATTCTGTGGTTCTCATACAGGGAGGAGGGAGCATACAATGAAACTGGGATGTAAAATGTTCAAAATATTAAGAAAGCAAAGAGTTTTGTCCCTTTTATCATGGGAAAATCAACATCAAGCCCCTTCATGGGTTCAAAAAGTGATTGGACAGAACAATGAAAGAAAAACTCCTTAGGGTGAATCACGAAGCTAACACTTTAGGGTGAAGAAATCTCTGATGATCAGCTTGTAGGGACAATATTCTGGAAAAGCAATGTTACATCCTCTTCCTATTTTTATTTATTTCCTAAACCTCAGCTGCTGGCAGTGCTGGGACATTGTTTATCTAACCAAACACAATTTTTACATTCGAAGATAGAACACATTTTTTGAGGCAGAGAATGAGGAAAAACTCACACAAAAAGGTTTCTGTGTCTGGTGATACAACTTCAGCTATCAACTCAGTCTAAACCAGAACACAGATCTCCCAAATCAGATGTCTTCAGGCTTAGGCTTTGCTGTGATCCCATGGCACACAGGTGTAGGGATAGCCTGGCTTCAGAATTCAGGCAGATTAAAGGTGAATTGTTTGTGTTATCAGGTAAAGCTTTGTCCATTCCCCAGATAATGGCTTTTAATCCTCAGGAGAACAGGGCAAATCCTGAAGCCTTCCCCAGCTTTGCACACCCTGGCTCAGCTTCCAGCAGAACAAGCAGGACTTCTGCCCTCAGGGAAGCATTTTCGAGTTTTTCCAGCAGTGATAAACATCAGTGGACAGAGCCATCCTCCTGGCTGAATACAGGGTGTAATTAGGGCCAAAAATGAAGATATTGCAGTGAAAGAGCCCTGGCTGTGTGACAAAGGGCAGGGACAGGAGTGATCCTGTCCCACTGACTGCTGGCACGCTTTCCTCAGCTCAGATAGACACCACCAAACAGAAAATTTGGATTTGCTTCATGCAAATTCTGTTGCTTATCCCAAATTCTGTCTGCAATTTGTTCCTCTCGGAGTTTTTGATCAGCATTCACCCTAGTGAAGTTTATTGTTGTCAACAGTGACAAGAGAATAATGTGACAGCACCCAGAATTAAAATCCTGGCCCAGAGCCTGCCTGAGTGAAGGGTAACATCAGTGGCTGCTGAATTCAGGCCTGACAGCTTCCAATCCTTGTTTATTCATCCCTTTTGTGCAGTCAGAAGAACCCCAGGTAGGCAACTCAGAAAACATCCAGGGACACACTCTGAAGTCACAGCAAGGTCACAGAGATGTCACAGGAGGCCTGTGGGCTTTTATTGCCTCCTTTCTCCTTGGCAAGAGCTGATTTTTTTAAAGTGATTCAGCAGCCAGGCACTGCTTTGTCTATCAGCATCCAGATGGGCTGGCTGCTACTGGGCAATCCCTCAGGATGATTATTCCAGGGCAGGTATTAATCCACAGGAAGGGGAAGGGAACTCTGTGTGTGTGGAAACAGGCTTCTCTCCATGCCCTTAATGAGGCTTTAAAGAGGCAGAGGGTTCTCAGGGAGAATCCGAGACGGAATTCAAGGAAAACTCGACCTTTCCACCTCCATCTCAGGCCTGAGCAGCTGCTGGGATCTTCAGGATGCATCACAGCCCTGTGATATGTAGAATGGAGGACAAATAAACCAGAAAGGGCAGGGATTAGAGAGTTTAGATCCAAAAAAGCACTAAATGGCCCTTGATAACTCCTGGGAACTATTTATTGATTCCTTCTCCGAGCGGCGCATTCCCATTAAATGATTTCATTTCCTTATTTCTCCTAATCACATCACTTGCTTTAGAAGTCTTTTGCTCCCTGAGACCTGGGCCTGCACAGATAACTTCAATTTCTCGTGTGGCTCCGCTTTTTATGACATGTGAAAAGTTGATACAGTAAAAAATAACTCCTTGGAGCCAGCAGGTCTGGAGCTTTCATCACTGGGAATTGCAGCTCCAAGGAAGCACTGGAGGGGTAATTCCTGTGCTAGGCTCAGGCAAAACAACAAATGCTTTTTTCCAGCTCTGGATGGGCACTGGCAAACTCCTTGGAAGATGTGACTGCCTCTGAAAAGTGCATTTCCTATGGAAATAGGAGTGAGAGATCAGGAATAATAAGATTAATAAGGCAGTGAAGCTGTAATGGTCGAATCCTTGAGTCCCTGTCAAAGCTGACACTGCAATTTTTTTCTCTGCCCTAGGAAAACTTGCTCCATGCTGGGAAAAAAGAAAGGCATTTGAAACAATACCTTCATTTTATGGAAAAAAAGGGATGCTGTTTGATGTTTTCCTCTGAAAAAAAGCAGAAAGGGAAGACATTAAAAGGAAAAGCACCTGCATCTCCCAGTATTTCCCAAATTTAACCCCCCATCACTGTGCAGATTTTTGCGAACCAGCGGTGGGAATCATTTTCTCCTGTGTGACCCCGAGCCCTCTGGAAGACCTTTGCTTCCACCAGGTTTTGTGGGTTTTGTTGTTTGAGGAGATATTGGTTTTCCACTGCAGCCCTTGGTCCTACACGTAGGGGTGAGTTCCTGTGGTGAGCACGTCTGCTCTGAGTGTTATTTAAGGTTAGTAATAAAAACAGATCAGCCCAGACAGGTGTAGAGTGGGATTGATGGGATTTATGGGATTCTTGCTGCCAGAGGAAGAGGACTGGGTGAGATGCAGGTGCCTGGCACTGCTCCCTGATGAGCTGAGGGACGTTGTCCTTCCTTTGCTGTCAAAATTCACATTTCCAAAAGCCACCTTGGTGTGGAGAGGCAGCATTAACCTCCAGACACTGACTGATCCTCTTGGAGGGGGTTTCAATAGTGTGTGGCTCTGCCAAGGCCCCTCACAAGGGGAGAATTTGCACCTAAAAATTCCATTTCATGGAAGAGCTCCCACTCTCTGCTCACCCCCAGCAAACCAGGCCGTGGTGGGCACAGAACCCGATTCCTGCCGCGCCAAACAAGCTGAGAACAACCCCTGATTGTTTCAGTTGAACTCAGTTCCTCCTTCTTATTGTTGTTGTAATTCCACATAGACAGAAAGGATTCATGTCCCACTCCTGCTCAGGGAACGTGCCCACAGCAGCCATTACCTGTAATTTGTCATCTCTTTAAACCCCACGTGCATCAATAGCAAAGTTAAATGCAATTTCCTTTCAATTTTAAATATCTCTGAAGATATTCTCCCATCCAGGAGGGCCCTGAAGCAAGAGCTTCACCTCAGAGTGATTCTGGGGATGTCAGTGCTTTCCTGGACAGGGCTGTGATGCAGAGCAGATGTACACCTGCACTGCAGAATGAAAACCCAGCAAATGCACAGAATTAAGGCACCAGGGTACCAGAAAAAATGCTTGATTATTTTTGAGGCCCTGCAATTTTGCTGCTGTCTGCAAGGTTGGGAAAAAAAACCCAAAAAACCCTCCAACAAAATGAGGGAAATTAGCTAGAGCAAAGCCCTGTTTCAAAAGCACAGAGCTCTCTGAGTCCCTTGAGGAAAATTTTACACAATCCTACTTTCAAAATAATGTTCAGGTTGCAAAATTGAGCAATCATAAAAGTCAGGAAATTTAAAAAGTTAGTACGTGTCTTTCAATGTTAGCTCAGCAAAAGCAAATATATGTTCTGTGAGGGGTTTGTACTTGAAATTTCTGTGTGAAATTTAAACTTTAAAAGTTTTCCTGTTGACCATTAATATGCAACATAAACTGTATTGGTTATTTAATGTCTGGAAGAGGCTTCTTAATCATGAGAATTTCCTGGCTGTGGAATTCAGAGGGCTTGGCTCTGAAACACAATGGCACTGCTGCATAGCTGAATTATTTTGGGGTTTTTGTCATCACTGGGAAAGAAAGGGAATTTCACCTGTGTTATAATCACCTCAGAATAACTTTGTGGTGCTTATAAAAAGCTGTGATTTATATAGTTAGGGAGCTGAACCAATCTTTTGGGTTTTTTGGGTTTTTTTTTGAGAACTTCTGTGGTGAAGAGACCACGGTGCTTCCCCCCTCCCCAAACAAACGTGCTCTACCTGAATTAATACCGAGCTGTGCCACAAAATATTTAAAATACAGGATGATGTTTCCAGGCCAGACGTAGGAGTTTCCCTGAGCTCTGTGTGGTGGTTTAACTTACCCTGAAAGCCTAAATGCAGTGTGATGGCAGTGTTTAGATAAGGCAGATGGAGAGCCCAGCTCGGGCTGGGTACTGTAGAAATGCTGAGCCTTATAAATGAGCTGTACTGCGCTCTGGGATTTTCCTGGCTGAGCCTTTCAAACCCCAGGCTGGATTAAATCATCACAGCTGGGGAGAAAGTATCAAGAGCTGAATAACTACTTTATGAGAGCTGTAAGAGTGTGAAGGTTTTAAGAAGCTAAATAATTATGGCACCCTCTGAGAGCTGCAGGAAAGATGAATGAGCTTGTGGCCAACGGCGCTGGTTCTGCTGATGTCATTCTGAAAAACAAATGAAAATATCAACAATGGGGGGAGAACTTCACACACAGCTAAGGGAGCAAATACAGGTTAAAGTGTGGCAGTGAGGAGCCCAGCAATGGCTCAGCTCCAAGGAAAAATGACATTTTGGTGCTTCCAGGGATTTTTACGTGAGGTTCAGTGCCCCAGGGCTGGTGCAGGAAGCCACGAGCATCCTGAGCTCTGTGTCAGGCAGCTGTGGGCTGGTTTACTCATGGAACTCTGTCAGCCTGGGAATCAAATGTCTCCCATGAAGGTATGCAAGTGGCAGGACATAAAACTTTGTGTAAAATCCCAGAGTGCCAGAACGGTTTGGGTTGGAAGGGGTTTTAGAGATCATCTCACTTCAAAGCCCTCCCACGGGCAGGGGTGGCACTCATTAAACCAGATTGCCCCAAAGCCTCTCCAACCTGGCCTTGGACACTTCCAGGGGTATCCATGAGTGTCACCAGTGCAAAGTTCAGGCAAACACCTAAGGGAGAAGGAGATCTTTGGATCATGGTTGATCCCATCCTGTCCCTCAGATGGGCTCTGGGGGAGCTGCTCTCTGCTCACACCAACTCCAGAGAGTTCAAACCTCACCTCAGAGCTTTGGGGATGTTTGGCCAGTCTGGAGCTGCCAAATCCCTTCCAGAAACGCATTTGGAGCAGTGATGACAGCTGAGCTCCTGGCATTTGCCAAACCTGGGTGTCACAGGTGTCACCAACACCATCTCTCCAGGCTGGTGCAGTTTGTGCAGCCGTGTATAAATTCAGGGGGAATTTCTGCATGGAAAGGGTGCCCAGGACTGGGAAAGAGCTGCCCAGAGAGGTTTGGAGTGCCCATCCCTGGAGGTGTCCAAGGGACACCTGGAGGTGGCACTCAGAGCTCTGGGCTGGGGACAAGAAGGGCACAGCTGGGACTCCATGGGCTGGGAAGGTTTTTCCAACCTCAGGGATCCTGTGTTTAGGCTGAGCTGCTCAGACATTGCCTGCAATTCAGTCTGGGAGAAACACAGGAACCAAAACAGGCAAAGAAATAAAATAAAAGATGTGAGAGGGCTGGGAATGCCCAGGCAGCTGCGGGATGAAGGTTTATGGGGCCGAGATGGGGGCAGAAGTGAGAGGGGAAGGGTGCCCTGAGTCCATGAGCATGGAAATCATGGGGAGACGCCCTGCTGACTCCGGGCAGCTTAGCTTGGATCCAGCACATGGCCTTGCCCTTCCCCTTCCCCTCCTGGTGTGCCCCATGGCAGCCCAGATCCTGTTTCAGGGTTTGTGCTGGCGCATTTTTTTCTCCCTTAGATCTTTCCACGGGAGAGCTCCGGCCCCTCCATGTGGGACAGCAACACCCCCGGGGCTGAGCCTGGGGGCAGAGGGTCAGGAGAGCGGCTGTGCTGCCTCTGGAAGGCCACCAGCAACCCTGGGAATGAGAGGATAGCTGGGGATGCAGACCCCCAGCAGGTTATGCCACTGGTGACACATCAAAATTCCTTTTGGTCTTTAACAAAGCAGTGGTTGAAACGTTGGGAAGAAGTTTCTGGAAGCACCTGCACCACGGGAGAGCACTGACCAAGATTTTGCAACGAGACAGTTTGGGGATCACAATCCCCTCCTGACACCAGGCTGTGCCATGGCTGAAGGGGCAAAGGCACTAAAAGCCCAAAACTCACAAAACCTGGCAACAAAGGTGAAGTTAAATTGAGCTGGAAACCATTTTAAGCACTATTAAACAACATAAATAACAGGAGAGTGAGGGGGAGGAGGAGTGAGCCCAGGTGAGACAGGGATAATAAACAAGGCATGATTGCTCTCAAAAGATATTGGCAGAGCAGGCACATGAACGAGATCATTTGTTTGGGCTGATGCAAGGAAATCCAGCTGGGAGCAGCAGCAGGAGGGTTTGGTTTGGCTCTCAGGGTGTGTTTCTGTGGAGTGTAGCAGGCTGTGGAGAAATCTGCCACAGGATATGTTAGAAACTCCAAGGCTTGAGTCGCTAAAAAAGCGAGTGGAAAACTGATTTGGAGGGAAATGCTCGTGGAACTGGGCAAGCACAGAGCTGTCTGGCTATAAATTATAATAATTCAGGTACAATTGGTAGCCAGCAAAGTGCACACATGGAATGGGCGGGACAGAGCTCCAAATTCTGCCTCCCAAGCTCCCAGCAGCCAAATCCACGCTGGTGTAAGTTGGTGAAGCTCCTTTCCCTCCACGGAGCTGCGTGGATGTTTTCCTGACCCCAGGGCTCCACCAGCTCCATCATCCCCTGGCATCCAGGGTAACAAAAGCCCTGATTTATCCTGGGGCTCTCTGCAATTTGCCAGCTCTCACTCGCAGACAGGAATCCTCCAGGGCACCGAGCCCCCCGCGAGTTCTGCGTCATTGCAGCCCCAACCCTTCTGCAGATGCTGGTGCCCCCCTTCCCCTCTAATCTGAGGGGCTGATAAAAGCCCAGCCTACGCACAGCCTGCCCCTGGCTGCAGCAGATCATGTTCCACAAGTGGATATGCTTGTTTCCAGCAGGGAGACTTTCTGATCTTGCTTTGGCTGCTCTTTTTTTGGGAAGGAAAACGCTCTCGCCACACAAAAAAATTCGCCACACAAAAAAATTATCTTTTGCTTCGCACGTCGACTTTTTTTATTTGGTAAAGATTTGTTTTCACTCCAATCCCTTGTGTAAATACTGAGATAAACTCCTGTCTTGTCTTTTCCTCGTGTACCAACTTGTAAAGAAATGCTACATGAAGTTCAGAGCAATGGTCTGATAAAAAAATACTACGTGAAGTTTAGAGCAATGGCTTTGTGGTCTCACTAAAATATCAGTGATTCAAGCACCTGTGAATTTGCTCTCAGCTGGAGTTGTTTTCATGGAGAAAAAGAAGTGAAAATTATCAAAAAAATGTCACCCAGTGTTTGGCCAGTGGAAGCAATCACCTGATTTTAATGGCACCCAGCGTTTCATCACCTCGTCTCATCAGCCACCGAATTTTTGGTGGTGTTTGGTACCCCCTGGAAATGAGATCTGGCATCTCTGTTCTGCCCAACCCTCCCCAGGAGCTTTGGGAATGATTCCTTTCCCTGATTACCACCCTTTACTCCAGACCAAATGAGGGATGGGCTCTAGAAAGAAATAAATGTTGATTTATCAGGTTCATACAGAGGATTTCATTGTGTTTATGTATTTGCAGACAGATCCAAATTAGGATTATCCAGACAGGTACTGATAACTCTTCCACAGAGTCAAGTGCAAGAAAAGAGCCAATTTTTGGGGGGTGTTGGCTCCTCCAGCAGAGTCCCACAGGCAAACAAACACCTCCAGGATTCAGTAAACCAATTCCAGTCACTTTCTGCAAAGAAATGAAGGGTTTTGGTGTGTATTTTAATGCTATAAATAAAGGGCAGAACTAAATGGTCCCATTGCATGCAGAATATACTTTGTAAATGTAGATATAAGAAGTTATAATATCCTCCTCTATGTTATCCCATGGTGGAATGTTTATTATCATTCAAAACTAATAACCTTGGCTTCCTTCAGCAAAAAATATGAGCTGCAAGAGCTTTTGTTCACATGCCAACCCAAGAGCTAAATATGAATATCCCTTCCTCTGACCACATCCATCATTTTATAACCACAGTCAGATAATTTTTGCTCTTTCACTTTTTTTTTTTTTCCTCACCACAGATTTTATGGGAGGACACTGAGAGAGTGAGTCAGAGATGTGACAAATGATCCACCCGCCCCAAAAAGCAGGTGACAGTCCTTGAGGGGGCTGGCAATTAATGCCATATGTGACATAAAACTTTCTCTATATGTGCTTTCCTCAGCCATTGGTAATCTGTGGGACTGAGGGGACAAAACTCTGAAATTTGGGGAGTAAAATTAAATGGAACCAAAATGTGGACCTGATGATGTTTTCTTTGTTGCCTTTCCAGTTTTTCCACGTCTACTGACGTGGAAAAATATAAAATTTTCTAAAATTTTTTATAAAAACTCAGGGTGAAGATGAAACTTCCAGTTTCCTCCTCTAAGAAAAACCCCAAGTAACAGACCACAAAAAGCTGCATAATTCCATGCTGGAAACAAAACACTTGGTGTCTTTTGAGGAGTATTTCAGAGAGAGAGAATTTTAAATCCAGCAGAGATGATGCGTGACTGGTCCCAAGCAGGAAAAATCCATGAAATAAAGAGTAGCACCCAGACCACCCCAAAAATCTTGCCTGGCACCCATGAGGAAATTTGGGAGAATAATGAGGTGGTGCAAGGCCAGCTCTAAATCCATGGAGCCTCCCAGGGAAGGTGCAGGAGGCTGCAGGGGTGTGAGGAGGGGTTGAGGCTCCTGCTGCACATCTGGCAGGGAGAGCAGCAGCTGCACTGCCCCAATCCATGGCAGAGAGGAGATGGGAGTAGGTGTAGGATCAGGCTTGGTTACAACGTGCCTTTCAAACTTTTATTGATTTCCTCATCTCCTCTTTCAAGAAGTAAAGAGGGGTGGGAATGAAGAGAAGAATTTTGCTGTGAGCCAGGCTGAGCCTTGCTTCCCCTCAGATCTGCCCACCCTCACCCACATCCAAGCAGGGAGCTCTTCTTACCAGCTAATTTTATATATATATATATATTTATTTTTTTTTCCTGAAAATATTTGAGCAGGAGTGAGCAGTGAGAGGGCCTGGGAAGTTGAAACAGCAGAATTTACAGTGCCAGGGTGTGGAACCTCACTCACCTGTCTGGTGAACCAGAGCACGCCCCAAAGCTCTGATCCTTCAACATTAATTCATCAAGCTGTGAGGGATTATTCAAATAAAATTAATTTAAAAAGTGAAATGAGTACATAGTTAAGGGCTTGGCTCAGCTGAGGTCCAGCAGATGGGAAGAAGGGCATCACATCATTTTGCATTCCCAGTGTGGAGGCTGAAAGGGATTTCTGGCATTTCTGAAGGGAATGGTGCAGAATTAGAGGGAGCTGAAGGTAAAACTGAAGCTGGGAAGGGTGCAGAGAGAAATACCAAAATTACTGGGTCAGAATTCCCTGGCAGAACCACCTGCAGCCCAGGGAAGGGGCTCAGCAGTCACGGTCTGCATGAGAGGAACAACTCAGGGGTCTGGAGAAAGAGCAGCAACAAAAGGATAAAACTGACACGGGCAGGGAAGGAGTAAAATGAGAAACAATGAAAGAGACAGCAGTAAAACATGCATCTGTTATTTAATCCTGGGTAAATACCCAGATTAGTGACATCAGATTCTGCTGCTTGTTTGGAGTTTACTCTGGAGCCGTGGCTCCCAAGGCTGAGGCAGCTGGGATAGAGCCCATGGATCCAGGCCAAGGATTTATCCCAGGCTCTTGTGCAGCACAGGCATCAGGCAGAACTAAAAGTTTGGATGGAAAAATTGTATTTCCAGCCCTTGTGCTCGTAAAAATAAAGCTGGCATGAGCTGGCAGGGTGAGGGAATTCAACAGTTTCATAAATTGTCACATCATTTCACAGGCACTCGGTGCTTAGATGGGCCTTGAAGGTCATGAAGGCTAAACATGGACATTGTGTCTTTGTTTTAATTGCTTTTTATCCCAGATGCCATTTTGTCTCCACAAAGGCTGAGCCTGGTTGACAGAATCCCAGAATCGTTAATGTTGGAAAAAAACAGGATTATGGAGCCTCAGCTGTACCCCAGGCTCACCCTGTCCCCTGCCCAGAGCTCTGAGTGCCATCTCCAGGTGACACCTCCAGGGATGGGCACTGCAAAGCTCCCTGGGCAGCTCTTTCCAAGGCCTGACCACCCTCTCCAGGAAGAAATTCTTCCTAATATCCAACCTGAGCCTCCCCTGGCACAGCTTGAGGCCTTTCCTTCTCCTCCTGTCCCTTGTTCCCTGCTAGAAAAGTGTGACTCCAAAGCGAGAAAGCAAAATTTGCTCACTTTCTATAGAAACATCAACAAACACAACCCATACAGGAAAAAAAAAAAAGAAAAAAAAAGAAAAAAAAAAAAAAGGCTGATTTTTAAATTTAATATTTGACTGGGCCCAGCCCACAAGGACCATCCAGGCCACCACTCACCTGATCCCACTGAACATTCCTCAGCTGAACTGTAAATTGAGATGTTTCCACCAGGCTGCTGATGTTCCTGGAGATAAATGTGTGGATTTTAAGCTGCTTTTGCCACTTGTCAGCCAGGAGGGGAAGGCTGGTGCCCAGCAGGGAAAGTGTTACTGAGCACCAGGGGCAGCTGGAGCTGCTGAGGGAGGCACATGGAAAACCTGACGCCGAGCAAGCGGCGCTAATTAACGCTGCCTGCTTAAATTAGAAAGCTTTTAATGGCTAATGTTTAAAAATAAAACCTTAATGATGTCTAAAAATAGCTGCTGCTGAGCCCCAGAGTGTTTTGACCTCCATTAAATCGGGGGGGTCCATTTGCCAGGACTGGTGGTGTAAATCACATTTTCCTTTGAGGTGCTGCTCTCCCCGGGATCAGCTGCAAAGCCTCGTGCCTGACCTCGGGAACCTCTCTGCAAATCCAGCAGAGAGAGCTGGATCACTGCTCAGGGTGGTGGGCAACGTCCTGAGGGGGAGGAGGAATTGAGAGGATAATCTCAGGTTGTGCTCAGCATGAAGGAGTGGGGGATTCCCAGACCTCATCCCCATGAGGAAGGTGGTGCTGGGATTAAGGACACAGGAGACCCAAGCTGCATTTCCACCTTGATGTCTTGTGAGATGTCTTGAGGTCCCTCATGGTCCTGCTGTGACCCAAAACCATGTGGAGACCTCCCTGATCCTGGAGGAATACTCCCAGGATAATCTCCCTGAGATGTGTGGTGTGCTTAGATACAGATGCACCACACAGGAAAAAAAAAAAAAAGAAATTAAAAAATGGAAAATACTGCTTAATTTTCCTTAATATGGGAATCAAACCCAAATAACCTGCAAGGCAAATATGCATGAGGACTTCTCCTGGTTAGGATAGAAATAAAATATCTCCAGTAGTGCTGGAGGGAACAGTTTGCTCCTTTGTGCTGTGCTTGGCCCTAACTCATGGCCTGTCATACCTGTGATAGCTGAGAGAAATCTGCAGCCAGGCCTCCCCTGGAATGATGATTTCTGATATAAAACCTTCTGTGATTTTTCTCAGGTTATGCAAATGAGGTAAATTCCTTCAGCAGCCACATAGGCTCATGTGTTTTCATTTAGGTGTTACATAAAGAGTATCTGAAAGGCCAGGAGTTGGCAACAGGAGGAAGAACTTTCCTTAAACCAGGCACACTAAAGGAAAGCTGCCCTTTGGTCTGCTCTTCCCTTCCAGGCAGCAAATCCAACTTCCCATTCCTCCCCATCCCATGGCACACCCCAAATAAAAGGAATGTGTAGAAGCACAGAGTCCTCAGCCTGTGCTGTTGTCCTGCCCAGGCCATAAAATCCTTGTGCTTTTCCATTTTTCCCTTTCTTTTCCCAGTATCTGGGAAGAGATGCCCCATCCTACAAGAAAGGTGGAGAGAGACAATTGCCAAGGGCTGGAGGGACAGGAGCCAGGAAAGGGCTTCAAACTGAAAAATTCCAGGTTTAGATCAGAGATTGGGAAGAAATCCTTCCCTGTGAGGGTGGGCAGGCCCTGGCACAGGGTGCCCAGAGCAGCTGTGGCTGCCCCTGGATCCCTGGCAGTGCCCAAGGCCAGGCTGGGACAGTGGGAGGTGTCCCTGCCCATGGAAGTGGCTGATCTTTAATGCCCCTTCCAACCCAAACCATTCCATAATCCCATGATTTTGCTGTCAGGCAGAGACCAGTGAATGCCACAAGGACAGAGACCAACCCTGGCACTGATGTCACCCCAAGCACTCCAGACTCTTTGGAGACAAGTCTGAGATGATGGGAATGTGGAGCAGCTTTCACTGTGCTCCCTCTGCATCCCTCTGCTGTCCTGATGGCATTGATTAGCTGATCCAGATGGTTTTCCTCCCTTTTCCTGCTCGGGCCAGCTCCTGCAAACACTTCCACTTTCTCCTCTGAGCAGGAGTTCAGCACGTGCAGGGGGCTTGGCAGAGCTGGAGCCTGAACTTGTTCCTGTCTCTGAATTCCAAGCTGGATTTTGACGCAAGGGTTATTTTGTATATTAAAATATCGAGTTTCTGCCCACACACATCACGCGTGATGGATAACAGAGCTGCCAAGGCAGCCATTGAAAAAGACCACTTAGCCTGGGATTTATACAGAAGGAAGAGTTGCCATTCCTTGTTTTTCTGCTTGGATTTATACACCACCAAACTGTGAAGCCCCAGGATGTTCCACATTTCACCCACAACCTGAAATCACGACTTGAAACTCCGCAGATCCTAATGAAAATTATTCCCCTTTGAGTTACTTTATTGAAATGCAACCTCAAGAAATACTGGCCAGTCAGGAAAGCGACTTTAATCCAATATTTGTTATCCTCTTCCACAGGTTTTAAATCACTCTTTTTGCTCCCTAGTTTGAGCAAATACACCTTTATTGTTTTCCTAGTCCTGCTATGACCTTCTGGGAATGTTTTCATCGTGCAAAGCACCCTGCAGTTCCCTACTTTATAAATCTCCTTCATTCCAAGTGTTAACACTACCTAATTCTCTGCTTTAGAGCGGAAATCATGTTTGTTTTTTTGAAGAGCCTGCTGGGAAGAGGAATATTTGCATTTCAAATATTTATTTTTTTGCCATTTCATAAATTGTCTTGAGTTCTCTTCCCAGCAGGCAGCACAAGGCTGTTTATATAAGGAAAATGGGAAGCTTGCTTTCCCATTGCTTCCACAAAAATACGATTAACAGCGCTAACTATGCTAATTATTGCCCTCGCCACACTTGGAACGCACCTCACTGGCTGGAGAGGCAGCGCTTCGGGCTAATAATTAACTCCTTTTCCCCTCAATTACCTTTTATTAGGAGAGCAGGAGGTGTCAGAGTGAAACGGCCACGCATCCTCCAGGAAAAGCTGGCTCTTTCCAAGGGAACCCCAGCGGAGGCGCCTCGTTAGGAGAACATGGCGAGCTGGGCCTTGGAGCTGCTGGGCTTCTCCCTGAGCCTGCTGGGCTTAATTGGGACGTTAATTACCACCATCCTGCCTCACTGGTGGCGCTCGGCTCACGTGGGCGCCAACATCATCACGGCCGTGGCCTACGTGAAGGGGCTGTGGATGGAGTGCGTGCGGCACAGCACCGGCGTCTACCAGTGCCAGCTGCACCGCTCCCAGCTGGCGCTGCCCGCCGAGCTGCGCGCCGCCCGGGCCATGATGGTCATCTCCTGCCTGCTGGCCGTGCTGGCGGCCGGCGCGGCCGTGGTGGGCATGAGGTGCACGCGCTGCGCCGAGGGCAGCCCCGCCAAGGCTTCCATGGCCGGCTCCGGCGGGATCGGCTTCGTGGCGGCCGGCCTGCTCTGCCTGGTGCCGGTGTCGTGGAGCACCAGCGACGTGGTGGCGGATTTCTACGACCCCGCGCTGCCCACAGGGGTGAAGTACGAGATCGGGCAGGCGCTCTACCTGGGGTTCTTCTCCTCGGCCTTGACCATGCTGGGAGGGGCCCTGCTGTGCGCCTCGTGCCTGGGCAGCGAGGCGCCTTTCCCGCCGCCTTCCGGGGCCGGAGCGCTTCCCTCCTCCGGGCCACAGGGTGCCCCCAAGGGCAGCCACGCTCCTTCCATGGCGTCCCACAGCGGCTACAGGCTGAGTGACTACGTGTGAGCACCCCGCTTCAGGAATTCCCTGTGTGGCACCACAGAATCCACGTTGAAGTTCACCGTGGTTTATTCCTTCCTGGAGGAAGGAAGGATGTGGACTCAGAATCCATGTTGAAGTTTACCATGGTTTATTCCATCCTGGAGGAAGGAAGGATGTGGACTCAGAATCCACGTTGAAGTTTACGTTGTTTATTTCATCCTGGAGGAAGGAAGGATGTGGACTCAGAATCCACATTGAAGTTCAACGTTGTTTATTCCTTTCTGGAGGAAGGAAGGAAGGATGTGGACTCAGAATCCACGTTGAAGTTCATTGTTGTTTAGTCCATCCTGGAGGAAGGAAGGAAGGATGTGGACTCAGAATCCACGTTGAAGTCCACTGTTTTTATTCCATCCTGGAGGAAGGAAGGAAGAAAGGATGTGGACTCATAATCCACGTTGAAGTTCATCATTGTTTATTCCTTCCTGGAGGAAGGAAGGATGTGGACTCAGAATCCACGTTGAAGTTCACTGTTGTTTATTCCTTCCTGGAGGAAGGAAGGAAGGATGTGGACTCCAAATCTATGTTGAAGGTCACTGTTATTTAGTCCATCCTGGAGGAAGGATGCAGAAGCGCTGCCTGAAAAACCCGGAAAATAAAGGCAGAGGAGGATGAGGTATTCCCAAAGCAGCACATCCCTGTGTCGCTGGACATGAAATGAAGAGCTTGACTCCAGGTAGAAGAAAATTCAGAAGGTTTTATTTTCAATTTCACACAGCTCTTTTATAACATGCTGCGCTAAAGAACTCCATGATTGGTCAGTAAAGACAACACTTCTCTTTGTTGGTTAAATAATAGAAACAACACCTGTGAGAGAGTCATTATGAGAACCTCGAAATGTTTATGAAAAATAAAGAACTTGTTTACATTCACCGCCCTTGAAAGGAACGGATTCTCTCACAGGAAGAAGGAATCAGCTCCTGACAGGCTGAAAACTTTCAGACTCAGAAAATCAGACCCACATCCCTGTCTACCTCCAATCACGGCTTTGCAGGCAGGTAATTCAAGGGGTATTTTGTTAAAAATAATGGTTTAGTTTGGAGTTGGTGCCCTGTGAAGCAGAACTGGCTACATCTCTTTGTTTCTTCCTTAAAAAGACAGAGTTTTCCTTAAAACCTGGAATTTCTTGGAGATACACAGTGATTTCCAGCACTGATTGCCTGCTCAGTTCCTCATTTCCATAATTCACAAATGTTTCTTCATGACTTAACTTTTTGTTAAGTTTTGTTGCTTTGATTTAACTTTTTGTTTGTTTTTTTTTACAGTCCCTTGAAATACAAATTTCAATGGCACTGTGACAGATGTATTTGACAGCCTGTTACAGCCAATATTGGAGGTTATGTTACAATGTTTTGACCTGATCAAAATAAAATTTCAGCATATTTTTGAAATGCATCACGAGGGAAACAAATTCTCTCAGTGGCTCAGAACTGGGTTTTTTCACAAATGTCAGGAACAGAATGGAACTGGATATTTGATATTAAATGTACTTGAAAAATTAAAAGCAAAAGTCTCAGAATTTGTCACATTCAGCTTTTGAGCAGATTGAGCATTCCACACAATCCATGCATTAAAGGGAGTGGAAGAACAGTTTCTAGAATCCTATGCCCAAATCTCATGTAATGAAATGTGCTCATTTCTTAAGGATGAATTTTTGGGGAATTTCCATTGGGGCACAAGGCACCCTCCATGCCAACACTGATGGACTGTGACCACTGCTTGTCAGGAGTACCAAATCCAGATATTTCCTTCTAAAATCCTCACAAAATTCCATTGTTCCACAGTGCAATCAAACAATCAAAAATCAAAATAATGAGCAAGGGAGCCCAGCCCTCTCCATTTCACATTACAGTAAAGTCCCAGGCACACATATTATGATATAAAGTTATGACAAAAAAGAGAAACAATGGATTTCTCTTAAACCAGAAATTTATAGCTCTCCCATTTTCAACAGATGAACCAACACACTGAAAAAAAAAAATTCCAAGACTTATGAGGCAACAATTCTTCATTTGTCAAAAAAAACCCAAACAAACAAAACAACAACCAAAAAACCAACCAAAAATCAATCTGTTTGCAATTATATTGTCCTGTTTTATCACCTCCAGAGATTTTTAACATTTCCTCTGGTTCCACTCTGAACCTTCCTTTTTGTGGTTGATCACCACTGCCTTTGGCTTCATGTTGATTTGAATTGGGACAGAGGGTTTTCAGCATTGATTCATGTTAACATCACCACTGTTTTTAAAAATAAATGGAATTTTGAAGCAATTTGCTGAGACCAATAATAATAAAGGTGATCTGGGACCGACTTTGGTTATTCGGAGTGATAGGACAAAGGGAATGGCTTTAAACTGAAGGAGGGTGGGGCTGGATGGGAAATTGGGCAGGAATTGTTCTCTGGTAGGGTGGGGAGGGGCTGGGATGGAATTCCCAGAGCAGCTGTGGCTGCCCCTGGATCCCTGGCAGTGCCCAAGGTCAGGCTGGACACTGGGGCTGGGAGCAGCCTGGTCTGCATAATCCTAGAATCACAGAGTCCTGGAATTGTTTTGGCTGGAAGGGAAATTAAAGCTCATCCCATTCCACCCCTGCCATGGCAGGGACACCTCCCACTGTCCCAGGCTGCTCCAGCCCCAGTGTCCAGCCTGGCCTTGGG
>VZUI01044800.1:0-39419 GCA_013401135.1 Cettia cetti
TAGATAAAAAATAATAAACAACCTTGAAAACCTGAACCGACTGATTCCGACGTCTTCTTCAAGCTCAGGGCTTGGGAAAAGAACTCTCTATCTAAAATCTCAGAGTCTGCCAGCAGCAGAACCCATCAGTTCAGGACACTTTGTGCGTGTGTTCAAGAGTTGGTACTCACTGAAAATCCTCCTACTGAATAAATATGGGCTTATGTGCATATATGTGCACCCAACAGTGTAATATACTTTAGTCTTTATCTGGCTCTTGAAGAATTTACATTGACAAATACCCTGAAACCTGATACAAGAGCTTATGATAAATTACACCTAGTCAAGAGGCCTTGTCTGCTGTACTGTGGACAGAGCAGATCATGTAACTCAAGGGTTGACATAAATGGAAAGACAGAAGCAAAAAATTACAACATATTTTAATTTTCATGTAAAATAGTTGTCTTGCAATGTTTCTTACTCTTCAGTTGCTCTCAAGTAACACTAGGGGGAAATAGTTAAATTTGATCTTAGAAGTAAAATAGGTTTACCTTCCCACTTCTTGCATCTCATTTGAAAACAGATTCTGCGAAGGAGAAAGAAGTGAGGTTTTGAGGCTTATAAAATATACTGTAGTCTTGCAAAAAGTGTGGGATATGCTTTTTTCCTTTGCTTTTAGAAATTCAGATCCTTAAAATGAATTACTTCTGTCAAAACATTTTCAGACCAAATTTTCTAAACTCTTACCATTTCTTAGTTTATAAAACACATGTTTGCATTAGTTTTTGCTCTTTTCTTTCCTACACCCTGTTGTAGAAAGGGTGCACTATACCCTTTCTGCTCTACTCATATCCCCTATTTTGAGATCTAGAACTTCACATTTGTACTTTGGTTTGTCGTGTCCAAGACTAAATTTACTACCTTAAGACTGGTGTAAATCTGGAGGTAAAATTTCTCAAGTGTACTTCTTTCTGAGGAGATGTTTTCTCTTTCATATGAATGGTTAGCTAACTGATGTCATCTGTCAGATTGAGAATACTGCCCCTCAGAATCTGAGGAACACATCTCTTTCTGACTGCTGACAGAGAGGAAAAAAGCGCTATTCCAGTTACAGATGTCTTGAAGTGATTCTTGTCCAAGATCATCACCTGACAAACAGGGATGAAGAAAAAATGGAGACAGTCAGTACTTTTTTTGCCTCAGTCTTTAATAGTACTGGCAGATCTTGGACTCCCTGGTCCTGAGTTGGAGGACCATGACTGCAGGAACATTGAATTTCCATTTATGAACACTGAAATTTTAAGACACAAGTTATGTCAGTTGAGTGAATGTTCATAAGTTCATGGGGCCTATGGGGTTCAACCCAGGGTACTAAAGGAGCTAGCAGATGTTATGGTAGGACCCCTCTCAATCATCCTGGGAATCTGGGGATGTTCCTGCTGACTGGGAACTAGCCAGTGTTATTTCAGGTTACAGGAACAGCATGAGGGAGTATGTAGGAAACTACAGAGTTATCTCAGGACCTGGAAAAATTATTAAGAAGATCATACTGGATGCTGTTGAGAGACACTTAAAGAACAGTGCGATCATCAGACACAGTCAACATGGGTTCACAAAGGAAGAATCCTGTTTAAAAAAGCTTTCTGCAGTAAGTTCACCTGCGTGGTAGATGAAGGGTAGGTGGTGGATGTAGTTTTTCTGGATTTTATAAAAGCTTTTGGTACTGTTCTTCCCAGCATTCTTCCAGACAAGTTTTCCAACAGTGGAATGAGCAGGTATGCAGTGCACTGGGTGAAGAATTGGTTGAAGAGCAAGGCTCAAATTGCTGCAGCAAGCAGGACATCTGGCTGGTGACCAGTGGTGTTCCTCAGGGCTCAGTCCTAGAGGCAGCTCTCTTCAGTCCCTTTATCAGTGATCTGGAGGCTGCAGTTGAATTCACAGGTAGTTAGGCGATGATACCAAACTAGGAAGTGCTGCTGACTCTCCCATGGGACAAGCGGCAGAGGGATCTGGATTGATTGGAGTACTGAGCAGTCACCAATGACATAAAGCTGAGCAAGATCAACCAAATGCTGGATTCTGCACCTGGGATGGAGTAATCCCAGATGTGAGTCTGAACTGGAGAAGAGTTTTGGGAGTTCTGGTTGGCAGGAAGCTCAATGGGATCAACTGTCTTTGTGCCTTAGCAGTCAAGGGGGCAAACCTCATCCTGGGGTGCATTAAACACAGCATCACCAGCCAGCCAAGACAGGTGATTATCCTGATGAATTCAGCACTGGTGCAGCCTCACCCTGAGGACTGTGAGCAGTTCTGGACCCCACCATTTAAAAGGGATGTGAAGGTACTTGAACGTGTCCTGAGAAGGGCACCAAAGCTGGGAAATGGGCTGGAAGGATAAGCTCTGGGGAATGGCTGAGGGCCATTGTGGTTGGGAGAGGAGGAGGCTAAAGGGGTGACCTCACTGCTCCCTACAGCTTCTTGAGGAGAAGCAGACAGGGGGGTGCTGAGCTCTTCTCCCTGGTACACAGTCCCAGAACATGCAGGTGCTGAGCTCTTCTCCCTGGTACACAGTACCAGAACAATAACTCAAACTGTGTCTGTCATTGGAAGCTTGGACTTACATGAGGAAACACTGTTTTACCCAGAGGGTGGCCAAAACCTGGAATAAGCTTCCAGAAGAGGTGATCGATGCCTTCCCCACTCATGCCTGTCAGTGCTGAAGCGGCGTTTCAACAGTGCCCTTAAAGCAATGATTTACCTTTGGTCAGCCCTGAGCTGGTCAGGCAGTTGATTCCTTCCAATTTAACTATTCTATCCTGCTTAAGATCTTTCTGGTTTTGCATAAGATCAATGAATATTTGTGCTGCAAAACTTAATGCCACTGAAATAACTGTAAATTGACAATAAGTCTGAACACAGCAATGAGAATTGTAGAACCATTAAGAGCAGGGTGAAGAGATATGTTCATACGGCTTCTAAGCAGTGACAAAATGTCCTTGAATGTTTCTGGCCCTCATCAAACAAAAGAAAATTGATTTCCAAATCATCTTATTTAAAACCCTGGCATTAGATTGAGGGTAAGAATAAAAGAAGAGTAAGCTGTCAGCATGAAGAGATTGGGGTTTTTTACAAGCCCTATGAATGTACCTAACCCTATGAATCATACCAAAGAAGGAAACCATACTTTGTTATGATTGTTTTCAGCAGTACATAAAGAGCCTTCATGATGAATAGCTATTTGGTACTAGGTAAGCTGTTTGACTTTTCAGTAGTATTTTCAAGTTGGGACACTGTCTACTTCGTCAGACCTGTAACTATGAATGATTTTAGAATAATTTTGATATGGAAAAGAATAAATATAGCCACATTCCTGGTTCCAGCAGTGTTCAGCTGACAAAAATGTCAGGAGGAGGTAGGGTCAAAACTTGAATGTGCTTGCCTTATATCCTGGGTTAAGTACCCCGGACCCTTCCCCCAAGTGGAACTTCTGGTCATCTGACCACTCTGGGCCTGGATTGGGGCTCCAGGGGCAGAGTGTGGCATATTTCCTCTCATGTGCCAGTTATTGGCAGGCACTGCAGGAGTAGGATAAAGGTCCAGAGGGATGAGGTGTGTGCAGCAGGGCATCACCTCATCAAAGCAAGGCCTGACCTTCCTCTTCCCCCCAGCACATGCCTGAAATATTTTGAGACCACAATCCTTTCAGCGTCTCAAAATACCTAATGAGAAATCTTGCTAATTATAGATATAGATATGCTTGTTGATACTTTGCTATTCATTACATTTATACTGAAAATTTTTATTTGAAGTTAGAATTATAAGGCTGGCAAGGTAGTTTGTTTGAGTTGGTGTGACTTTTTAGAACCTCAATTTGAATGAAGTTGTAAAATTTCTGTGAATAGATGTTGAGTTCTGATTGGAACAACAAGTACATATTGATATCAGAAAATATAGCAATTTCTTGTGGCTTTTTCATTGTTTAGATTCAATTTTATAAATGTTATAAATTTAGCATTGATAAATTTTCTTGGAGTCATTTTTCATCGTTAATTTTCTAAGTTCTTGATCAGATTCTGTTCCACTTGTAAATGCTTGAATCCCTGTCAAATCAGTAAACTTTTAAACCTTAAGCAACTGTGATATGTTCCTAAAATATTTGGAGGCTTGTTTTTCAAATATGGTCTAAGAGGACCATATTCAGAAATAATCAAAATAACCCATTTTGTTGCTTGTTCTTGTGGCTGATTCATGACACATTTTGCTCTGGGGACTTTGTAGTGAGGTAGAACTTGGCACAGACAGTTTTCTTTAAAAAGATCTAGACTGGGCTTTACTGAGGTGATACAGTTAGTAATTCGTGAAGTAAATGATGATACAGAATAATTAATTCTGGAGTTAATAGTTTCACTTGTTGATACACATGATCTCTCTGTAGGTCCCTTCCAAATCCCCTCCATCAACTGGCAACAGAACCAGGACAACTTCGTTTACAGATCAGAATGATGAAGGTACTTTAACACCAGACAAAGAGGTCAGTTGAGAACTGGTTTTCTCTGTTTTTCAGCTTAAAAAAATCTGACTCTATGTCCTTCATTGCATTTTTAAATTTTCTCAATCTATTTTCTGTATATTTATAGATATGAATAGTCTGTGTTTTGGGTTAAATATCAAAGTGTTTAAGTAATAATACAACAGATCTTTAAGCTATAGTGATTAACCTTCAGATTAGGAAACGTTTTTAAGTCTTCAGGTTTTAAAAATCTTACTCCTGAACTGAATTCAGTGTGGTAGTGGGACAGAGGATACTTTCAGAGAGGCTAACTTCATTTTTGTCCCATTTTTGATTGAAAAGCTAGGTGTATTCAGGTAATTTGAGGTGGATGATCCAAAAGGTTTATACAGAGCATTTGTTATTATTTCTAACCATGCCAGCAATAAGTATCAAACTCAAAGTTATTTCCTTCCACCTCACTTCCTCTCTCCCCTGTCCCCAAACTAAAAACCCATCCAGCCCCCCTCACTCCCTCCCCCCCCAAAAAAGGCCAACTAAACAACAAACCAAACTGAGTCCAAATTATCAGTCATAAAATTAGGTTGATGGATAACCTTGACTTGCATAATAAAGCAAAGAAAGAAGATAATCTGTACTTACCTTGTTTCATATTAAGCACTATGACTCTTCTGAAGCTGACTGATTAAAAAAAAGGAAACAAATAAAAATAAACAAAACATTTGTCTTAGTGAGCATCGGCATAGGCTGGTAGCATAAAGCACGATGCTTCTGTGATTCTGTGAACTGTTTCATAGGAAATTTAGTGTCTTAGTCAGAATATTCAGTTGCTTTCTTTGCCACAAAAAATGATGTATTTTCTTGTAGTGGAACAATCCACTTTTATTTTTATCACCATGTTTTCTTTAGGAGATAATCAGCTATACCTGAAATTTGTAATAGAGTTCATTATGAATGCTATCAGTGATTACATCTTGGCAGTTTGCTTCCTGCAGTGATAGAAACTGAAGGGAAAGTACCCTATGATTTTGTTTTGTATTTGGTATTTTTCTAATAAATACTCTTTTTCTCTACTGTGAGGTATATAAATATACGTATGCATGTATGTATATATAGCTGTAATGAATTTTCTGTTAATTGATGCTCCAGAATGTTGGCAGGCAGTGTCACCCAACATACATTGCTAAGTTTTTCAGTAAGGAGAGTTTTCTTTTCTTAATACAGGGTACAGAAGTAGCATATTGCCACATGGAAACTACTACTGTGGCCCAGGAGTGAGTTGGTACTAAGAGTTGATTCCCCTCTTTATTCTTTTTTTAAAAAATTATTGTATAATGTAAAAAAGAACTGATTTGGCCAAAGTTTTCTTCATGATTTCTATTGAGAACTACATTTACTTCATTAGGCATGTGTTGTCCCCAGCAAATTCCATTTTCAGAGTGCTGTTCCAGACAAACAAGAGAAGCAAAGGATTCCCCATAGCACATGTCAAGTTATTTTGGAAGAACATTAATCTCTAAATAGACTGGTTGTACTGGAATGACCAGAGAGGCAGAAGGAGAAATAAATAAGATTAAGAGTGGAAACAGAGGTACTAAAGTACCCTCAGATTTACAGTTATCCTTGGTCTTAGGGGTGCTGCTGTAAGAGTTTTACTTGTGAAACATCATTTAATTAGAAGTTCAGGAAGTAGTGAAAACCTAAGGGGGATGAAAATCTTGTTTTTGTTGTTGTAAGGACCAGTTTTACACCAAATGGAAAATTTTATGAAAAATTAGGTTTAAATGATTAAAACAAGAAATGTAATTTCTCCAGAAATTTCTCATAAATGTTGGCAGTATGATTAAAAGAAAATAATCTTTGAAATCTGTTGGATTAGATTTTCATAAAATTCTGTTAAGCAGCTGTATACTACACTTAAATAAAATGCAGATATTGCATATTGTCACTGAAAATACATGCCCTGATTATATAAACATGTCTTTTGGAGGGCATTTTTTGCAGGGTTCTCCTTTGATCAGGCAGTTCTACTTTGATCATTCCTGGTTTATGTGCAGGTGTGGATGGCAGTGGCATTACAGTGAGCTGTTAGACTGAAAATATACTGAAAATATTTGGTTGAACGGTATTGTATGCTAAAGCATTTTTACAGTACATGAATAATTGCTAATCCTTTTAGTACTGAAAGCTAAGCAAAATTAGTGTTTCATCATTGTTTTGTGTGTTTTGTGTCCTGCTCTATGAGCTATGTTTTAGTATGTCTTTAAATAGATCAGGTTTTTGTATTTTTATTTCCATAGTATTAACGTTGCAAGTATTACACATGAAATCTTTGGTTTATTCTCAGAATATTTTTATAATAAAAACAATTTCAGAATTAGTTACAGTTGTAAATTACATCATTAGTGTGATCAAAGAATTATGATAAAACATATGTGCCAACATTCTTGCTTCATACTCAACAATGATAAGATTTTAAAAATACTCTAATATTTCAAAATTCCAAGATGCTACCAGTTTAAAATAAGCCTACAACTTGTGTGCTCATTTATGGAATACCAGATAATTTTCTTTTTCATTCCAGCTTTCTTCTTCAGCTTGTATTTTATTGGATATGTGAATCTCCAGTAGCAGTGTTATAGAAAACTTCAACATTTTTTCATGTATGGGAAAAAGCAGACATCTGTCTAGTTCTGTATTCTCTTATTGCAAGTAGCTCATAAAATAGGACCACATTGTGGTGTAAAACTACTTCCATAGAACTTCATCAGACAATTTGCATATCCAGTGCTTTCTGAGTTGGAATGCTGCTGTTTGAAACAACCTTAGACTATTAAAATAGGCTTACTTAGTGACTTCAGTCTTTTCTAACAACTCTGTCCTGGTTTAGAGACAGGTATCTGCCAGGGAAAACTGGAGTCTTCCCTGGAATGGAGGATAACCCCCCTTCCCTCTGAATTACTATAATTTTGCAATTAAGGGCTTTCAGGCAAAGATTTGAGAGTTCGAATAGCAGTTCTTTACTAGGAATATTAAAATAAACAAATGTAGTAGTACAGAAAGACAAGCAAACAAAACAGGCAGAAAAAAACCTAAAAACCCCTGACAGAGTCAGAGATGTGACCTGACACCCTGTTGGTCAGGGTGTTAGAAGCAGTCCAGATTAGTCCTTTTGGAGTAACAGATGCAGTTCTGTGGAGTAGAGATGATCCCACAGAAAGGTTCAGGGATGGCGAGATGAGTCCAGTCTTCCTCTGAGGAAATCCAGTGTAGGACCGACTCTCTGGGGGTTTCAGGCTCCCTTTTATCTAGGTAGGAAGTCCAGGCTTCCCCCCAACACTGGCTGGAGCATCTCACAATGGGATGATGTAATGTGTCATGTGATTGGTGAGCCCTAATGGGCCATTATCAGCTGATATCCCCGTGGGGGGAGGTGGGGTGGAATGAGTGATGAAAGAGATAAGAAACACTACCCCACCCAGTTTTAACAGCTGGGCGATTATCAGAAAGCATCCACCCCCCTCCCCCTGCAGTTACAAGAGATAGAGAAAAAACCCCCACATTTCCTCAACTGCTTTCAACAGATGAAATAGAATACACATTTTTTGGTTCCATAACCCAAGACAAACTGTTACCACACTGACTTTTCACTGGAGTTTGAGGTGAAATACATAAATCATATTCACTATAGTTCCTGTAAGTTAAAAATGTTCTTTTTGTTCCACAGTATACTTGTTTACAAGTACACAAGGGCCAACTGCAGAAGATAACAAAGCTAGTGTTAGTTCACTATCAGCTGACAGCAAGCAACTGATAGATTGCTGTGGATGACCTACCAGTCATGATCTAAATGTCGCTGACATCTTAATGAGTGTTACGGAAGTGACATCACAGCACAACATATATAGCTCTTAGACCTAGCTTAGCCAAGGTACTTTTCAGTCTCGCTTTAGTGGCATATAATGACTGTATTATGAAATCAATTGAAATGTTTCTCTAGCATTGGCTTGTAATAAAGCACAACAAGTAAAGCTGAAATAATATTCCTTCAGTACCTTTATTATTCCTGGGTCTTTTCTGTACTCATATACTTAATTTGAAGTATTTCTAAATAGGTGTTGCCATGCAAAGATGGTAGTGGTTCAGATATATGTGTATTTGAATCTATATCAGACCAGGGCTGAGTAGAGGGGAAGGGTCACCTCCCTCAACCTGCTGGGCCCGGTCTTCCTGATGTAACCCAGGATACCACTGGCTCTCCTAGCTGCAAGGGGACTGCTGGCTCATGGTCAGCTTGCAGCTCCACCAGGACTCCAAGGTCTGCCTCTTCAGAGCTGCTCTCTAGTAGGTCAGCCCCTTAAACTGTACTGATACTTGAGGTTATTCTTTTCCAGGTGCAGTCTGCTTGTTGAACTTCATTAGGTTTCTCTGTGCCCAATTCTCCAGCCTATCAAGATCCTGCTAAATGGCATCACAGCCTTTAGGTGTATTAGCCACACCCCCCAGAGTATGTTTCAAACAAAGTGTTGGAAGATCTTAGTAGGATTTCTATAGCAAGCTTCAAGTGTGGTATGATGGCATTCTTAGGATTAGAGAAGGTTACAGAATGACCTAAATCTTTTCATCTGCTGTTTACTTCATCTCAGTATGGTTCATCTCAGTTGATTCTAGCTTGTCTAGTTTTATTGATCTCTGTACCAGTCTAGTGCTGATGTCCTGCTAGTGATACATTAGACAGTATAGCACCAGATGTATTTAATGTTTCTGAAGTTATTAAGATAATTCAGACTGGGTTTTAGGACAAATCCTGAAGCACAAGAATCCCGTGTGGTAATACCGTTTAATGTTGGCTGACTAGCAGGTTTCTTCTTGCCTCTTTGCATGCAGAAGTGAATAAATTTTTTGTGTTTTTTGATAACCATTTCCCCAACATCCCTGCCCCAGAGGTAGCTTGACAGATAGTTCTAAAGTTCTACTGAATAGATGGTTGAAAAAAATGAAAAATTCAGGTAAAAACGCAAGTATAATTTGGAAATCATTAAGTAATGTAATTATAGGACTCGCTGGAGAGCTTTGCCTGTAATTTAACTAAATACTTGGCAGGTTATGACGTATCAGAGTGCAGTGGTTTGACATAGGCTAGATGCCAGGCACTTACGAAAAGCTGTTGACTCACTCTTGTTACAGCTGGCCAGAGGAGAGGGAAAGGAAATTAATGAAGGGTTCATGAGTTGAGATAAGAATTGGGAGAAAACACTCTAAGGGCAAAATAGGTTCAAATTTAAATGTATAAGGTAAATGTATTATTAACAGAGTCAGAGAAGGATAATGAGAAGTAAAATAAGCCTTTAAAACACCTTTTTTTCCCCCCAGCCCCTCCCTCTTTCCCTCTGACAGTACAGGGAGACAGGGAATGGGAGTTTTGGTTTAGTTCATCACCCGAGAGCTTTTTTCTGTTTGCTCAGGGGGGGAAGTCTTTTCTGCTATGCCATGGAGTCCATCCCATGGGAGACGGTTGTATGTGAACTCTTCCGGCATGGCTGTAATCTTAAGAACAGCAGTCCTACTAAAGCTGCTGCAACATGAGTCCCTCCTATGAACAAACAATCTTTCCAAAATCTTTCTAAAATTGCTGTGGTGTGGGTCTTTCATCCACAGGGTGCAGTCCTTTGAGGATAGGCTGTTCTAGTTTGGAAGCAAGGACCCTCTCTCTCCATTTAGGTCTCCCACTGGATCACAGCTTTCTCTGGCATCCACTTGCCTCCAGTGTGAGTACTTCTCTCAAGGGCTGTGAGTGGATCTGTATTTTCTGTGGACCATGTGGGCTGCAGGGGTGCAGCCTGCTTCACCATAATTCTCACCATGGCCTGCAGAGGAATTTCAACTCCAATGCTTGGAGCACTTCATCCCCTTCTTTTTCTATTGACCTTGGTGCTGCCATGTTGTTTTCCTTCACATGTCCTCACTTTCTCTTCTTCTCTGACTAGAAGAAAAATTGTTCTCCATAGGTTCCATTGCCAATAAGTTCTACCAATTCAAAGATTTTTGCAGGATCCTGCAGTACTGGGAGGTTGATCTTCTCTAGGTTCCATGCTGGGGAGTTGCTCGCCATGTTTTTACCTCCAGCCAAGGCCACTTGCAGTGGCAGCCACCATAGTACTGGCGCTTTATAACACCTCTCCTTATGCAAGGTGGTGGGAAGGAGAAGCCACTGCCACCACCACTGGCCTTCTGGCGTCAGCATGGCTGGCTAGTGGTGGCCAGGCAGGCAAGGCTCACTGTGGGCTGCACCAAAATGGCGGCAGTGGCACACTGCAATGAGTGGTGCTGGGATGACCCTCAATGGCACTGCCTTGCCACCCCTGGAAGAGTCTGCCCATGCTCTGTTTTGATTTTCTTCTTAAATATGTCATCACAGACACATTAGCAACTTCTTTAATTGGGCTAGCAGCATGTCCATCTTCAGAGCCGTCTGAGATTGGCTCTGTCAGACATGGTGGGAGCTTCTAGCAGTTTCTCAGAGAAGCCATTTCTGTGGCCCTTCCCTGCTACTAAAAAAAACAGGCTGTGCCAAATCAACACACAGAGTAACAAAAATAGTATAAGCAAGTATTTTGTTGGTCACCTAACATTGGAGAATGAAGGATGAACTCACTGATAGGCAAATGCAGCCAGTTCTAAATATGTTAAAGAAATATCACTCTTGGACCATGACTGAGTATATTCTGTCTTTGGTAGCTATTTGAAGTGTGAAACTCTTCTCTTGGCTACTGAAGAGGAAATATTTTGAAATTTCATATTGCTAGAGTGCTTACTGTTCTGCCTCAGTATTGTTGTACCTTCTTTACTTGTAAGGTTGGCTGACAGAATCACAGAATTAGGTGGGTTAGAAAGGACCTTTGAGATCATCAAGTCTAACCTATGACCTAACACCACCTTGTCAACTAGATGTGGCACTAAGTGCCGCATCTAGTTTTTTCTTAAGCACCTCCAGAGATGGTGACTCCACCACCTCCCAGGGCAGCCCATTCCAATGCCCAATCACTTCTTCTGTGAAAAAATTCTTCCTAATGTCCTCCCAGATCTAAACCTTCTCTGGTGCAGCTTAAGGGTGGGAGAAGAGACTGACCCCTACCTGGCTACAACTTCCTTTGAGGTAGTTGTAGAGAGTGAAAAGATCTCCCCTGACTCTCCTTTTCTCTAGGCTAAACAACCCCAGCTCCCTCAGCCACTCCTCATGGGACTTGAGTTCCAGACCTTTCACCAGTCTTGTTGTATTTCTCTGGACATGCTCCAGCGTCTCAACATCCTTCCTAAATTGAAGGGCCCAGAACTAGACACAGCACTCAAGGTGTGCCCTCACTAGTGCTGAGTACAGAGAAAAAAATCACTTCCCTGGTGCTGCTGGCCAGACTATTCCTGTTACAGGCCCGGATGCCATTGGCCTTCTTTGCCCACATGGGCACACTCCTGGCTCATGTTCAGGCTGCTGCCGATCAGTACCCCCAGGTCCCTTTCTGCCTGGCCACTGTCCAGCCACACTGTCCCCAGCCTGTAGTGCTGCAGGGTGTTGTTGTGGCCAAATTTCAGGATCTAGCACTTGTTTTGTTAAACCTCATATCAATGGATTCAGCCCATCAATCCAGCCTGTCCAGGTTACTCTGCAGAGCTCTCCTGCCCTCCAGCAGATTGACACTTGTACCCTTGATGTGAATCCAAATTTGCTAATGGTAGACTCAGTCATCTCATCCAGATCATCAATAAAGATACTAAGGACTGGACCCATCGTACACAAATCCCTGAGGGACACCACTAATGACTGGCCACCAGCTGGATACAGCACCATTCACCACCACTCTCTGGGCCTGGCCATCCAGCTAGTTCTTAACCCAGCAAAGAGTGCACCTCTCCAAACCGTGGGCTGCCAGCTTTTCCAGGATTATTCTGTGGGAGACAGTGTTAAAGGCTTTGCTAAGTCCAGGTAGACAACATCCACAGCCTTCCCTGCATCCACCAGGTGGGTGACCTGGTCGTGAAAGGAGATCAGTTTGGTTAGGTAGGGCTTGCCCATCCTAAATCAATGCTGGCTGGGTCTGATCCCTCGGCCATCCTGTAGGTGCTCTGTGATCATACTCAAGATGAACTGTTCATAACCTTGCAGGGCACCAAGCTGACTGACAGGCCTGTAGTTGCCTGGATCCTCCTTTCGGTCGTTCTGATGGATGAGCATTAAACTGGCCAGTTTCCAGTCATCTGGGACCTCCCCAGTTAGCCAAGACTGATGATAAGTGAGGGAGAATGGCCTAGAAAGCTCTTCTTCCAGTTTGCTCATCACCCTAGGATGAATCCCATCTGGTCCCAATGGCTTGTGAGCATTTTGAAGTGGATCAGCAGGTTGCTAACTGCTTCCTTCTGGATTGCAGAGGAACTATTCTCTGTCTACTAGTTCAGGAAGCCAGTTGTCATGAGGACAACCTGTCTTATTGAAAATTGAGGAAAAGAGGGCTCCTTCCCTTCTGTGCTTGCCTTTACTCAAGCAAGAAAGAGGAAAGCTGAGATTATTTAGAAATGTTCTTGCATGATGATCAACATCAGTGAAAGTAAACAGAATTTTTAATTGCATTTTACTGTTTGTGTAAACTTTTAGTTATGATGGAGACACTGGAGTTGTATGTCTGCAAAGTCAAGCAGTACTGCATCCATTTCCTTTTTCTCAAAATCATAAGTGTAATATGGATTGGCATATTTTAGGCAGCAGATAGTTTGGATCTTCTTACCATGTTAAAACAGGGTTGTATATCCTTATCAGTCTATCAGATTGTTTGAGTGAATTTTTAAAGTGAACTTGTGCCATTGCTTAAAGTTCTGTCATCTTACCTGTATGTTTTGGATTTTATAATTACATTTTTGTACAAGAATGAATTAGTAAATTTGTGAATTTATACCTGAGCCTCCTGAACTTGGCTGCATTAACATGGTCATGAACTTCCAGGGATGACTGAAAATCTAACAATTCATAGATGCTCAACAAACTGACAGAGCATCTTTTTGGGGGGACACAAACTTGTTAGAGATCAAATAGGAATTCTTTTTAGTGTAAACTTTTAGTGTACTAAATAATCCAATTAGGATTAAGCAAAGTAATGCTATGGTGAAATGTTGCAACTTAGTATTTTGAGCACTAGCAGGCTGTTACTGTGAAGAGATAATTTAAATTGTCTGTGGTTCCTGAATTTCCTGGTCATGTCATTAAAAGTGTTTTCATTAAGCTGAAAATAGAATATGTTACATGTTTAAAATGTTCATAATATTTTGGTTAATAATATTTGCCTAGTCCGTTTATCAGTGCTTTGCAAACTGTGTTTCATCTTAACTGGTCTTCTCCAAACATGCCAAGTAATTTTTATCTTTAAAAATTTCGTAATTTTATTTGTGAATTTTCATGCTGCTAATTCATGAGGTCATCAGGCTTGCTTGTAGTATTGCTGCTGTATGTTTGTACATTTGTGTATGCATAGTATATGCCTTTTATTGGCATGTGCACTTTCAAGAGGAGCAAGAACTTCTACGACAATCAACACTTGATGAAGATTTTCTGGAACCATTATCACTTGTTAGTTTTGTCAGTTTCCTTATTTTGTCTTGTCTGAAAGCTCAGAGAAGGAAAAAACATAGATGGGTTTTACACATCTGTGTATATATTTATACACACATATACATACATACATACATGGGTATGCACACACACACACATATACACATATACACATATATACATATACACACACACGTAAATATCAGGACTTTTTGCACTACTTACTCTTAAGAATTATAACAGGCTGAGAGAGGAGGACAACAAACTCAATGTGTGGTTGCTACTACAGTGAATGCACAGGGCAAGTGTGTTGAGGCTCCGGAAGAGTGAAGAAGACTGAGAGCATGTGACATTTTTTTATTAGCAGATCATCTTTGTAGTAACTTAAAAGTGAAAAGTTTCAACTGAGTTTGTTGGACGTAACTAGTTATTGGCAAATCTGAGGCTATTTATTGTATATGGCTCTCACTGAACTTTTACCACTTCTTACATTTTATGAAAGGGTTTGGTGAGCATAAATTCAAAGTCATGTAGCCTTTCAGATCTTACCTGTGAAAATATTTTTCTCTCTCAATTTGAATTTATGTAATTAATCTGCTAGAGCACTGGAATCCATGTAATCATCACCAAAAAGAAGCAAATTAAACTCCTAACTTATATTAGTATTTGATTCCTAAAAGTACTTAGTAACTTGATAGAGAGGTTTGTCTCATTATTTCAGAATGATTTTGTTTTATTTAACGTTTCAGTTCAGTCAGCAATCAGTACAGTTCTGAAATCTCAAGCTGTAAGGAAGTTGAACCTTGAGCTTAGGTATTGTGAGTATAATCATGAGAGGAATAATTTTTTCTCTCAGTTACAGCATCCTGAATGCATTGGATTGCATTACATTACAAGTATACATACAATTTGAATTCAAATTTCAATCTCTTTGCTTCACATTTTCACCTCTAGGAATTTATATCTCTCCTTACATCCTGATTTGATAAAATGGTTAAATTCAGCTTATGGTATTTTTACAAAATATAGTCTGGTAGTATGTCGCTGTTGGATACAAAAATGAACAGCTTGACTCCAGGTAGAAGAAAGATCAGAAAGGCATTATTTACAATTTTGCACAGCCTTTTTATAACATGCTGCGCTAAGGAACCATATGATTGGTCAGTAAAAACAACACTTCTCTTCATTGGTTAAATAATAGAAACAACACCTGTGAGAAGGTTGTTACAAGAACTTAAAAATACCGCAATTATTTACATGGATTTGTCCTTGAGGCAAGAAATTTTCCCAAGGGAAGAAAAATCAGCAGCTGACAGGCTGAAAACTTTACAGACTCAGAAAATCAGACTCACAGTAGTAGTTCAAAAAAATTGTAAGGAATGCTTTAAAATGCAGACAGAATAAAAGCAGTGTATAAAAACACTAGATGATAAATAATCAAAAGCAAACATTTTCTATATAACTGAAATACTGACAGAATTTTTGGAATAATGAGTTGTTCATGAGAGCAAATAGAGCTCATTCACGGAAGTTAAAAAACATTACAATAGCAATGCCTGAAACAGTTTTTATCTTGAGCTAAACTAGGATCTTTTAAATGGCATGCTTCTTTACTTCTTTAATTTAGTTCTTTAGTTCTAAATAGTCAAAATTGTGTTTTGTCTGTTCTGAAATGATCTACTGCATATTTTCTGGTTATGTCCTCTATCAATATCTGTTGTCTCATAAGCCGCTATATTGTTTTGTTATGTTTTTGATAGAATGGAAAAACGGAGTAAAATTTTGCAATGTTCTTTATTGCTTGATTTATTTTCATTTTCCTCATTTTTGCATTGAATAACAGCTGTTAGCCGGGATGATAGCAGAACCTGCTTTTCTCTCTGAGTATACTATCTTTGCTTTGGATCCCACCAAACAACCTAAGCCACAGACTGACAGTGTGGTGAGTCCTCCCCACGCCTCTTAGTGACACCTTTAGCAGGTGGAGGAGAGTAATGTACTAGAAGGCAAACTTAGTTGTTTGTGGCTTGTTCTCACAAAGACCTTTGTCTTAACTACCTTGTTGCTAACCCTGCACTAAATTTCACAGAAGTACCACCTGATAGCTCCTGGCTAGGATGCTGTATGATGTGTGTTTATTGTAACATAAAAAAATTAACATATTTTCTCTTAGGGGCAATACACATAACAATACACAAATTTGAATAACTTTGCACAAGTTTGTATGTATGTTGAATAGAAATTTCCTCTTTGTATTTGTATATGTCTCTATGTATTTCAAGATAAATAGATAGAATTAACATTGGGATTGGTTATGTGTAAAACTTATATGCTATTTGCTGTATACAGTGAAATGTAGTGTGTCATTTACTACTATTGGTAGCAGGAAATAATTATTTCACATAGACACATAAATTAATCTACATCTAGTTGATAACCTGGCAGTTTTTATTGTGAGAATGAATAGTCTTTTCTTTTAATAATTAGATTTTACTTTAAATATATGTTTCTTTGCCTAGAAGTGTTGTCTTCACCATATATAAGTGAAGAGAAGCTCAGTGAGAAGAGACAAGAAGTAAAGAAAAGGAAGCAGACATAGGAAGGAAGTCAGACTTCTGTTTTCAGATACATACAAAGCTGTATTCTTGTTAGTGGCAAAGGATAGGAATGGAGTTTTCATGTGCTTCCGAGGCATGGCATTCCTGAGTCCATAAGTGATTTAAAGCCCTGTAATTTTTAGAACCTCCATTCATAGTGATACTTCGTGATTGCTTTGTAAGTGCTCTTTTCTTGCTTGTGGTTTAAAATGACCAGTCACTGAAAGCTATTACAGGATCCTAATTTAATAAGCAGGAGATAGCACAACACACCATATTGTGTTGGACTTGTCTCTCTCAGGCTAAGCAGGATTGGACAGAAACAGTGATTAAAATAGTGGTCCCTGGAAAGTGTATTCTGACCATATTCCAATTCCAGGAATCGTTACTTAAAGATTCACTGCAAATTTAAGTAAGCTTTTTTAGTTTTCACTACACAACAGAATTATCTCAAAAAAAATTAATTTCAAATAACCTGTTTGTGTGAGTGCTCCAATGTTGTCTTTATATGATCTTTTAGTATGTACTTTAGTGACATATTTACTGGCTGGCATATTTATATGCAAGACTGCACACATGCAAATAATTGTAATGTAACAGTTATTGTTAAAGTGTTACCAGTGTGTATTATTAATACATTACCTGTAAAACTCATTTTGCTCTCTGAACTTTTTGAAAATTTTAGAGAAGTACTCACAATAAGAACTGGGAGGAGGAGAAAATGATAGGAAAGTTTCTAGAGAATAGGTTGACTGATTAAAAAAAATGTATTAAAGAAACACTCACATTATATATGCTTACAAAACCTAGATACACTAAAAATACAGGAGAGGAAAGTTTCACCAACACACAGAAATGCATATTAATTCTGCTAAAACATAACAGTATTTTAACTGTATATGTGATCTGATAGTGAACAGCATAGAGAAGTGATTGTAACTGGATATTTTTTGGCATGGATGAAGTTAGTGTAAACTCTTGACTACGTAAACTGCAAAGGTTTTGATGCATGAAGAAACAGTTCAAAATATTCTTGGACAGAGTGGGGTTTTTTTTAAAGAATAAATTAAAAGAAAATAAAGGAAGAAAACATGTATTAAGCTCTCCTTCCTTTCTCCCTTCATAATTACTCAGTTTTGGAATACTTGAGAAACTATTACTATTGAAAGCCCTAAAATGTTTTTAAATACAGACATTTAAGCTTTCATTTCTCAGGCTTGCTAATCTATTTATATCTTTGAGAAATAAGAATGATTTTGCATTTCAGAAATAGGGAAGTAAGATGGCACAAATGTTACTGGAACACCCTAATGTGCCCCAGTTGAAACTGAGCTCTGATTTATACATCTTCATAGTAAAAAACAATGTTTTTATTAGAGATTGTAAGTATAGCTGTCTTTGGAAAGACATATGGATGTTATGGTCTATAAGTTTGTGGAGGAATAACTTCCATTGGTCTCCAGAAACCCTGATGTAAGTCCTGGGTTTAAGACTTTCAAAATGGCTGTTTGTGCTCTGTGAGTCTAATTTTGCTGAAAGCTCTCTTCAGGCTTATGAAAGGCTAGGGCTTTAAAGCTTTTCAAAGCCTCTTGGATACATAATTACATATAGCAACTTCAATTCATGCTTACCATTCAGTGTATGGATACCCAAATACAATCCTTTGCCTTAGAGCAGTGATGTAGACTTACAGCAGCCAGATACCTGTGGTGGTCCATTTTTAATATGAATGATTACTAGAGTATCCCTTTTATTATTTATGCCAATAGAAAGTGTAACCCCAAATATAGGTTATTCTTTTGTTCCCACAGATTATATACAAAGATGCCTGCATAATAAATAGGAAACTTTTAGAAGTGGCAGCAGTAGTTTAGTTTTGAAATTACATTTTAAAGAATCTTTATAGGTCCTTAAATGGCAGATTTTTAAGCATCTTCATAGAAAGGAATAGCATCCATGGGTTTTATATTCATAAAAACCTTATTAAATTTAATAAATCTACTTAATCTTGTGTTTTAAAATAGATGTTATATTAAATTATACTTATGAACTACATGCACAAACCCTCCATAGTTTCCTTTAAACTCTTTTTTTTATGTGTATCAGAATATATGGTTTTTGAAAGTAGTGTGTGTATTTAGTTTCTAAGTCACAAAATCACAGAATTAAGTAGGTTGGAAAAGACTCTGAGATCATCAAGTCCAACCTATGACCTAACACCACCTAGTCATCTAGACCATGGCACTAAGTGCCACATCCAGTCTTTTCTTAAGCACCTCCAGAGATGGTAACACCACCACCTCCCTGGGCAGCCCATTTCAATGCCCAATTGTTGTGATTTCTTGGTTGTTTGTCTTCCTCTGTTGTCAGTCCTATAGTAGCACAGCAGATGCTTTCTAAATTATAAAGCAGAAGCTAATTTTTTGTTTGGATTATCTTATTAACTTTTCCAGTTAGGAGAAAAAACAAGAACAGGTAATGGAGCCAAGAATACAGTGTAGAAGTACTTCAGTTTAAAACATGTAAAAACTGTTAATCCACTAGGAACAAATCCACAGCAACAGGATAGTTGCAGTTGCAGTTCTGAAGCAGAATGCAGATTTTGTTCAAGCCAGATGAAGCACAGTTTCCAAATCCAGACTTCTTGTATGGCTCATTTTGTTTTGTGTACATATGGGTAACTGCTCAGTTTTCTGGTTTCATTATCTATCTGGATTTCTTTTTGTTCTGTGCTGTTTCTGTCCTACCTCAAATTTGCTCCATGTCAGACCTTTTTGAAGCCCTTCTACAGTGAATCATTTCTCTGCCACATAATTGTTTAGGTGTGCTTATCAGCATATCCAGAGTAGAAGCTGAGTGTGATCATGTAGGAGATATATATATATACAAGGGTGATTATGGTTGAGATTTCAGTTCTGTGTACACCTTAGATTTTGCAGCTTGCATATAACTGTCAGAGTACAGCTTGATTGAAAGCAATAGTTACATGCTCTTAGGTGAATTTTGCTTGATATGCCTCAGTGTTTCACTTCTCTTGAAAAAATCCATGTCCCAGATGGTTTCTAGCATATTCTGCTAGTTCAGTTGGACTGGATTTATACAGCAAAAAACAACCTAGATTTGTGTAAGTTAGAAGCATAGAATATCCTGAGTTGGAAGGGACCCACAAGATAGACCCGAGCCCAACTCCTGTCCCTGCACAGCACAGCCCGAAGAATCACACTGTATTCCTGAGAGTGTTGTCTGATCACTTCTTGAACTCATACGGGCTTGGTGCTATGACTATTTACCTGGGGAGCCTGTTCCAGTGCCCAACCATCCTCTGGATAAAGAACCTTATTCTAATATCTGACATAATCTTCCCTGACAGAGCTTCGTTCTGTTCCCTCAGGTCCTGTTACTGGTCACCACAGCTCCTGCCCCTCCACATCCCCTAATAAGAAAGTTAAGCTGCTTATGAGGTCTCCCCTCTGTCTCCTCCAGGATAAGCAAGCCAAGTGACCTCAGCTGCTCATTGTACAGCTTCCCCTCAAGGCCCTTCATCATCTTTGTAGCCCTTCTTTGGATGCTCTCTAATAGCTTTGTATTGTGGCACCCAAAACTACGCACAATACTGAAGGTGAGGCAGCCCCAGTGCAGAGCAGTGTGGGACAATCCCCTCCCTTGCCCAGCTGGTGATGCTGTGCCTGATGTACCCAGGACACAGTTGGCTCTCCTGGCTGTGCAGGCACTGCTGACTCACATTCAACTTGCCATCAACCAGGACTCCCAGGTCCCTTTCTGTGGTGCTGCTCTCCAGTGTCTTGTTCACCAGTCTGTCTGGACAACCAGAGTTGCCCCATACCAGGTGCAGAATTTGGCACTTGTCTTCGTTGAACTTCCTATGCTTGCTAGTTACTCAGCTCTCTAATTTGTTGACGCCTCCTCTTCCAGGGATGTCTCTGCATTCAAAGGAGTCAATAGCTCCTGCCAATTTAGTATTATTGACAAAGTTAGTGTATCTTCAAGTCCTGCATTCAAGTAATTTATGAAGAATTTGAGGAGCAGAGGCAGAGGATGGAGACCTGTGGAACCCCACTAGTGACAGCTCACCAGTCTGATGTTAGCCCATTCACTGTAACGCTTTCAGCCCGACCCACGAGCCAGCTGCTTATGCTCTGCATGATGTGTTTATGCTGAACATTTTGTCCAGAAGGATCCTGTGAGAGACAGTATCAAAAGCTTTACTGAAATCCAAAAAGATTTCAAGTGGCTTCCCTTCCTCAGCTCAGTGGGTAACCTTGTAATAAAAGGAAATCAGATTTGGTGAGCAGGAGTGTTCCCTCATGAACCCATTACTGGTTGTGACAAAGAATTGCTCTTGCAGTTGTTTTTCAATAACTGCTGGAAAAATCATCTCCATAATTTTACCAGTCAATGAAGTGAGACTGAGAAACCTGTAGTTTCCAGGGTCATCCTTCTTGAAAATTAAGACTGGGTTAGCAAACACCCTGTTGCCCTGTTCCTTTTAGCCTTCTGATATTTACATTTTTGTAGTGGAGTTTCTCACAGATTTTCATGTAAACAATGTATTATTATTGTAACTGTCTCTTGTTGACATTCCTTTCTTGGGGAGGAAAAATTTGATGAGCTTCTAGTTTGACCAGTGTGGTTGGAGAGGTGGCAACCTTCATCCTCCAATCCTGGTCCTTGTCCAAAATGTATATAAATTGAGGTGAAGAAATAGACGCCCTTCCTTTGCCCTGATGTCGTGACTGTGTGCGCGTCATTCATTGTGTGTCCTATAGTGACACACCCAAACACAGGAGACAGGAAAAGCAGGATAGACAGGCTAGAAACAGAAATGTCTAAATGCTGTAAAAAAACCCCCAAACCAATTAAAAAAACCCAACAAAACAACAAAACCCAAGCCAAACAAACCAGCTAATTCAAGACTGTTGTTTTTTGTTGTATCGGTTTTGTTGTTTTGAGTGAGGATTTTTTTAATGTGTGTGTTTTGTTTTCCTTTCTTTGGGAGTGCAAAAGTTTTGTATAAGATATACATCCAGAGTTGCCCCATCCCAGGTGCAGAATTTGGCACTTGTCTTTGTTGAACTTCCTATGGTTGCTAATTACTCAGCTCTCTAATTTGCCTCTTCCAGGGCCTCTCTGCCTTCAAAGGAGTCAGCAGCTCCTCCCAATTTAGTATCATTGTCAAACTTAGTGTACATTCCTGAAAGTCTAATTTTCTTCCCATGCTTGTTGGAGTTTTAAATTGTTACCACCACTTCTTTTCCAGGTAGTTTCTGCCCCCATCAGTGCACCAAAACAGAACAATTCTTACTCATATTGGCTGCAAATACTAGTCATCAGTTAGATTTTTTTTCCTGCTATAATTTTGTCTTTTTTGTGTGTCTTTGATTTGTCCATAAATGTTATCTAAACAATCATTATGAACTACTTAATTTGAGATGTTTGTATTTGCAGCTGTTTTATGCTAATCCATAGCACACATAGCTGCTTTGTAGTTCTGCATATTGCAGCAATCTGTTTTGAATTTTAACAAACTAGCTTGTTTGCACGAAGACATCTTAATAAGCTTTCTAAAGAAAGTACTAAAAACACAGGCAAAGGAAAAAGCTGTTTCTAGGAAAATGCTCTTTCTAGGAATCATTGAAATACAGTCCTTGTATTCTGTTTCTCCTAACACTCTTTTTACCTCCTGTAGAACTTGAATAAACAACCACTTCCTGGATCCACAGAAAACAATGGAAGTGAACCTGTCTCCCCACAGGTATGTGGAGGGCATGGGGGGTTTGTTTTCTCCTTCACTGCTGTGTTGTCTGTATGTTATATTGACTTATGTCTCCAGTATATATCTTCATGATGAGGTAGTGATGATAAGTACTTGCCTGTTAGGATGCTCAGATATTTTGTTTGTGTGCAATCTCATAAGCTAGTGTTAAGTATTGTCACTGATGTGTAGAGCTTTTTTTTTTCCTAGGGACTGGTTAGCAGACTGCCATCATTGAGATGCATCTTCTTGCACAGCCATCATAGGATACAAAGCATTAAACTTACTTTCAAAAGTAGAGGGCCTATTGCATGTCTGAAAAGCTACCTTCTAGCTGAAGGAAAAGAATTGGTAGGCTAAAAATATTGTCACTAGTGATAAAAATGTAGGTCATTTTCTAATATGTCTCAGGGAAACGTTTGGCTTGCTGAAATGGGATTAGCAATGGCTTCTGGCACGTGCCTCCCAACATGTGTTTGTAGGGGCAACATCGTGCAGCAGTGCTTTCACGTCACTTCTGTAGCACCAGCAGTATAGGTTACCACAGCACAGGATCTTTTGGTATAGAATGAAGTAAGTATTATAGCTGCATAAATCAATAATTTTGTTATATGTAAAAATCATAAAGCCATTTGAAATAAAAATAAGAAAAGGACTGTTCAAGATGGCTTGCTAGACCTAACTACATACAAGGACTTCTATCATTAATTTGTTCCCTTTATCATAGGAAAGTATCTGTGTCTTCAAGATAAATACAGTTTTCTGTATAATACATCAAGAAGTGAGTCAGTTACATTTTCAAGTTTGAGACAGTAGTAAATAACCATTTTATTAGTTACACATTCTTTTTAGAGAGATTACACAGAAATGCATTCTTCTAAAAGTTTAAATCAGAGCTGTAGTTTATTAGATTTAGTTGCTATCTGAAATAGTGCACATCTGGTTGTTGCATGCTTGATTTTTCTGCACAAGGAGATGATTCTTTTAAGGGAGTGTCAGGTATTTGGTGTCATGCATATGTTAGACAACAGCAGTTTCTTTGCACGGGTCAGGTCTCTTTCCTGTACTTCAGTGTGTCTGTCTGCCTAACAGCAGTGCAGAAATAATTACTTTCTTTGAATTTTTGCAGCCAAGTGACGGTCAGTCTTTTACCAGGAGGCTTCAGCTTCGAGTTCCCTCCATGGAGTCTTTGTTTCGAAGCCCAGTAAAAGAGACCCTATTTCACTGTTCTTCCAAAGAGTCCCTAGTACGAAGTTCTTCAAGAGACTCACTGAATCGACTAGACTTGGAAGCCCTCAGTCCCGCTTTTGATTCGCCTTCTGACATTGAAAGTGAAACAGAAGAGCCTCTGGGAAATTTGGACAGCTTCAGCAAAGAGCAGTTGCTGCAGCGTCTGCATAGAATGGAGCGCAGTTTGGGCAACTATAGGGGAAAATACTCAGAGGTAGGCAATGTGACTGGTTTAGTTAGGCAGAAAGGGGAAAGAGATTTGGCTAAGAGATACTGTAGCAGTGGACAATCTTTTTGTTTTCCTATTTGGAGCAAATGTTTCAACTTAACAAGGAAGTTAAATTATTCTAAGTCTAGTTTTTTTTGACCTAGATAGGTCAAATGTTTTTCTGGCAATAAAACATGGAAATCATCTTCTTCTCGTTTGTAAATATTTCCCGATATCAGCAGTAGAGGTTAATTAATGGTTACTCACACAGAACAGGCCTATTAAGATTTCAACTGAAAGCATCTAGCAGGGTGTGCAGTTCACTACAGAGATGAGCATGACTTGTACTCCCATGATAGCAAAAGTTTTTTTCTGCAACTTGTTCTTGAAATGCACAGTGTATATTCTATTCCTGTGCAATGGGCAAGCATTTTGTTTTCAAGAAACAAGTTCTGTTCTTCATAATTTCCAGGTATTTCCTGGGAGGAATTAATTCAAACATCTTTTTTTTTTTTTTTTTTTTTTTAGTAAAAACCAGTTATATAAGTAGTTTCACTACTCATTTTCCAAATTACTTGGGAAAGTAAAGCTGTCAAACTGATAATGGTGTTTTGGTATTGGATTTTTAAATTAGTTTTGGGGTTTTCTTTGGGCTTTTTTATTGTTTATTGAAATGTGAATGTGTTGTATTTAAAACTGGATGTTTGTACTGTTTTTAACAGTTCTTTTAATGTTTGCTGTCCTCAAATACAAAAATTCCTGTGCAGACTTTTGTCGAAATCCCTGGAATCTAAAGTATGTTTACAGTGACTGCAATATTCAACATATGTCTGAAAAAGCAGTTGTCTCATAATAATTTTTCTTTCACTTCCAGCTAGTGTAATAAGTATTTTTTTTTAGTTTATGTAAATAGTAGTTGCTAAAAAGAAATTCTTCAGTTTATGGATTTGTTTTAGTGCTTTTTTGGTTGTTTGGGTTTTATTTATTTGCGTAATCGGTCCACCAAGTCCTAGCTTTCTCTGTCAAAAAGGCTTGGGTTTTTTTCCTGGTTTTGTGACTTTCTTTACTTCAATTGAAAAGAATTGTTTTGCTGGAGCTTGCAAGAAACATATTTCAATATATAATGAGTAATTAAGGCAGAAATACTTTTTCCCTCTTAAAATAGGATGCAAAGTTAGCATCTCAAAAATATGGTATAGGAAACCACCCACAGCAATCAAATAGTTTTGATTTTCTTTATAAGGGCAGAATAAATATGACTTTGAAATTAAAAGTAGTTTTGAATTCTGAAAATGTTTATTTTAAATAAGAATTTGAAGATGTATTTTGACTTACTGATTTCTGGTTTTGGTGTTCTAGATATGTTTTTCTTAAATTTTTCATGAATTTGAAAACAGAATGTTTTAATTCCAAATGCCATTATGCTACTTCAACCTAATGCTACTTGGCAGTAATCAAATATTTAAGTAAACTAAGTTGTGCAGTTACTCCTTTTGTCAGCTTACAGTGAGAAATTAAACGCTGTCCATTTTCAATCTGTCTTTGCTGGATATATGAAAAGCATATGGGATGAGAACATTACACTTTTTTTGTTAAATTTAGGAATGTATTTTTTTAATTATTCATAAAAATTATTTGTGCTTAATCTCCCTGGGACATGTGCACTTACAAGTGGTCACCCCTGTGGGGTAGCTATCTGGGATGTAACTTTCTGATACTCTTGGGTTTGATCCCCTGTGTTGAAGGATGGTATGTGGTATGTCATCTCAGGGAAGGGAAAACTGTATATGAACGCTGAGGAATATGATTGTTTTGTCATGTAGGCTTCTATTTTTTAACATATTGGAGATATTTTATAGATAGAAAAAATATTAAGAAAATTTAAGTACATTTCTATCAAAAGAGCATTCTCAAGTGGAGTGAAGAATTTGAAAATGGAGGTAGTGATACAACTGAGGAAATTATTTTGATGGCTATGCATAGATATATTATCATCTTTATATCCAATTTGTGTATTTTAGCTAGTGTCTGCTTATCAAGTTATCCAGCGGGAAAAGAAGAAGCTACAGGTGAGCATTACTTTTCATCCTCTCTTACCTGCATATATTTTTTAAATCTTAAAATTTGTAGTGACAATACAGATTTAATTTTCGGTGTGTTGTGTGTATGTAACAGAAGATGATTTCTTAGCTGGGATTTCTAAAGAAGCCAAGGTAAAATTATTTTGTCAAAATAACTGTAAAGTATTGTACTCCAGCCTTTTTTGTTGAATCAGCTGACTTCAGGTGACAGATTGTCAACACAGTTGGCAGTTTATGACAATACTTGCACATCAAGTGTGACTTGAAAGAGAAACAAATCATTACATCTATGAATTTTTTGAATTTATTTATCCACTTCAAAATTACATTTAATATATCCAATCTTTGTTCTTCCTTTTTTCTTAAGAGCATTCTGAGTCAAAGCCAGGATAAAGCCCTTCGCAGAATTGGAGAACTGAGAGAGGTAATTTTCCTTATTGATTACATGTTTACTTTAATCACACCTACATAGGATCTTTTTCTGCCTAGCTTTTGATTTTTGTTCACAAAATATCTTCTGTTACAGAGCAGGGTATTTTGCTGCTTTTGGTTTTTTGTTTACATGGGGTTATTCCTCTGGCTTGCTTCCCATTCAGCAGTTATTGCTATACTCTTAAGACAGAGTAGTGCATCCCCAACTGAACTACTTCTCTTGTTCATTGTGAAATATGTAGAAGTGTGTGTGGTTCCTGCTGTATTGTTGGGCCCAGCCATAGATGTCCCTATGCAATTTGTTGCTCTTTTATTATTGACAAATACTAATTCAGGCAAACACAAAAAATAGGCACGTATTCATAAGTATTTCAATGACTATCAAAAAAATAAAGATGATTTTTTAAAATTATCCTAATCTCAGTTGTAACACTTACATTGTTTTATGGATTTTAGTATAGTTTGGTTTCAGTCATAAAATCAAGTAGGTTGTGTTACGACTTACCTCCTTAGGTTATAGTGAAATTAAAAGAAGAAACTCTAGGGTATTTGGTATTGATAATAAACACAATGGACTTAAAAACATGTATAGATGATCAGGCTGAACAGATTAAAAGGCAAGTTCAAGAACACCACGTTATCAAAGCCTGGTGAAGCACAGTGTGAAGCTGAAACCATTTTATTGCCTCAGGAACTAGTGCTACACCAGGTTTGGAGGTGGGTGTGCAAGGGCCTCTGTCTGTGCTATTACATTGCTGAAGAGCTGGGTACCATTTAGCCCAAAGTCACAGGCTTAGTCTTAGGACTGCACACCTGCTTCGGGTATGTGCCATGCTGAGCAGCAGCATTGGCATGAAGGTTGCAGGAGCCATTAGACCATGGTGAGGTCCTGCCTTTTCCTGAAGGCAGACTCACTCCAGGCAGTTGGATGTTTTGCCCACAGACAGGTACCAGGACCTGTCCCCTTCATATTGAGGGATGGTGTCTGTGAGCATTTGGCCATGTACGTACTCAAGGCTCAAGCTCACCCACAAGGAGCTATCCTTATGACTGTTCAGGCAGCCAGTCATTTCAAGGGGTGTCACTGGCAAATTGCTGGGCACTCTTCAGCAATCGGGGGAGTAATTCAGGTAAGCATGCTGTGAATTGTATGTGCTATTGAGATAGCATTTCAGTTCACCTCTGTGCTGTTTCTGCCCCAACAGCTGAGAACAGTGGGTCAGTCATGCCAGAAGTACTGTGCTTATCTGGGCTGTAGCTTGTGTCTGGACTGTAACCATGTCCTAAGCTAAACTGCCAGTACGTAGGAGAGAAGAAACCATTGCATTTCTGTCAGAATCAGCTTGCTAAGGTTGTATCTTTTCCGGATCACTACAAGGTCAAATGAAAAAGCTTATTCTGTGTTACTCAGGTCCATATCTGCATGCTCCTGTAGAAACAGTTTTCTAGTTTATTGCTGCTTGTTGAAGACAGGAAGGCGTATGTGGAACGGAGTTAAATCTTTGGCATATGACAAAGAGTTGGACGTGTGCATTTTATTTTTCACTTCTGTTATAGTCTTTGTGATTCACACATGTAGATAAGTAACACCTATTTCTGATTTATATATATATATACACATTTGTATTTATATGTTTCATGTAAAATTAAATTTCATTCTTATGTGTTGCAGCAGCCCTCTTTTTAGAGAGTAGAAAGGAGCTGAGACACAGATTTCTTGTTTATCACAGCATGAAAAGGATCCTGGTTTATTCCTCTTTACACCTTAGCCACCTTGTCTCCAACTGTTCACTGACTCTGGCTGCAGTAAGCTCCTACTGTAGGTTCCTTTGCAGCCTGTGACTGCTGGTTACTTCCTGCTAAACTATGACTGCATATGTTAAGTTTGTAGACTGAATGCAGGCTTTTACCTAGCTAAACTCTGACTGCAGGTTCCAACAGCAGGTTTTAACTGTAGACCCAGACTGACCTCATAGCAGTGATTCTCTCTCCCCAGGATCCTTCTTCTTCATGATGCTCTCATTCCTGCTTTCTCCTCCACTCCCTTTTATCACACCTATCTTTATTTGCTATAGCTGTGACTCATCAGGGGCAAGGCTGTATTGCGTAATTAACACTGCTGTTACTTATCAGGAACGAGATCACCTGTATTCCTTTCTCTTACATTTACTAATCTTGTAAATTTAAAGATTCTTTCAAATGTAACACTGAAATTCTTTTTCATTTTTGATACACTTGAAAAAGTGTTTTTCTGATCTTTTGGAAACCCAGATGTTGCAGCATTAGGTAAAACAGACAATGAAGGAAAAATTACAAATAAAATGTTAAGTTTCCATTGTGGAAGCTAAAATGGTTCAAAGTAGTTCATTCATCAATGTAGTAATTTGTTATCAGAAATAAATTTTAACAATCCTAATCTTCATCATACAGTCCATTTTCCCCAAAAATATGTTGAATCAGGCAAGTTTCTTCTAAAATGACCATATAAGAGTAAACTAGCCTCTTCCTTTGAGGTTGAATGATGGTGTGACAGTCCATAGAAATCAATGTGGTTTCGCTTACCTTAGTTTTCTCCTGTTAGGAGAAATTCCTTGAAACCTGTCTTAAAGCAGTCTTCAGTGTTTTCCTTTACAGAAAAAGGATCAGAAGGGACTCTGAGATCCAAAAAAACCCCATTTCTGTGTTTGGCACTTGTTCTCACACTGGCCTGCTTTGCTTTGTTTGAAGGGAGTTGCTTCTAAAGCTCAGAAGCAAAAGGCAGAAATCTGATCAGTAATTGCTGAGAACATGAGGCAATGCGGTGTTATAGTTGGGAAGAGAGGAATGGTTTATGCAGTGATGCTTTCCTTCACTGTTCTGCCTGTGCATGGCTGGGCAGGCTATGCTCCTACAGCTCTGGTTTTCAAAGCTGGTGTCAGCCTCATTTGTGGCAGGGCATTCACTGTTGGAGGTAATGGATAGACAGCAAGGCAGCATAAAAACAAGACTTAGAGTTGGAGGAAAGCAGCTCAGGAAGCATCCAGTGCTCAGTTTTGTTGCATTTGCTTTTTCAACCTTTCTTTCTCTTTCTATCGTATTCTGTCTTTGCCTGGCTAATGGAACTCATGTTTATGGGTGGTGATTTCTTTTATAGAAGTGATCTTTGCAGTCATAGAAGCATTCTTTTCCTAGGGTAAATCATGGGGAAGATATATATGGATGAAATAAATATATAAATAAAAAAGATTGAAAAGTTTCTGAAAATATTTGCAGTACATGCGTGATATATTTGTGGTTCTGGTTCTCTCAATAAAGAGTTAGATGTGAATTAAAGTACCTTTATTTTCTGTTAGAATGATAATTATTTAAAGAAATTTAAATGTCAAAACTTTAAAAGCATAGGAAGCATAGGAAGTAATTAGAAGAAACCACCTTCAGGAAATATAAGACTCTGTAGATCCTACTAATGAATTTAGGCAATATCTACAAGTTTTTAAGTGTTCAGCCAAACAAATGCATGTAAGTATCAAGTAAAGCCACATATTTAAATTATTTGGCATTCTCTGCTTTTCTCATTTGTGACACATTTTTGGATTAAAAAGACCAATTTTCTTCTCTTATACATGGCATTTGTAATTTTAGAATGGTGGCATATTGAATGACAGTAATGAATTTTACATTTCTGCTCTTTATGTTGACTTAATTTGGTGGCTAAATGAAGAATCTACCAAAGTGCAGTCTTCAGCTTCCAGGAGAAATGTGTGCATGGAAGACAATTTTTCAGGAGCAGGCTTGAAATGATCCCTATGCAAACTTACTTTTAGGAAAAAGAGTCCTTGATAATTTTGCATCAAATCTAGACTCTTGTTGTTTTAATGCTGTTATTATAATTGGATGTTCTTATTATAATGTGTGGAATGTTGTAAAATAAAATTTTAAAAAATTAAAAAGTAAAAAAAATATATATACTTTATGGTTGCATTTTGGGATCACAACTATGAAAGAGATATTTTAGATACTATTTCATAATATTTCCTTAAATCTTTTGAGGTTACATTTCAGTATTCATTTGAGATGTGTTTGTATTATCAGGAGCTCCAGATGGACCAACAAGCTAAGAAACATCTCCAAGAGGAATTTGATGCTTCCTTAGAAGAAAAGGATCAACTTATCAGTGTCCTGCAAACTCAGGTAAGATAATTTACCCAGGAGATGTTGTTTAAAACTGCTCTTCCTACTTTTTCTTTTTAGCTATATATTTCCTATAATGCATGTTGCTATTGTATTAGGGACAGCAATAATAACAATACAAGACTCTCCAGCTTAGAAGCAAAATGAGAGTGATCTTTACTCTTCAAGATCCTCTTTTATAAACAGTTTCGAGAGAACAGAGTTTCATTGGGCATCAAACCAACACATCACCATGACTGGACAGTTAGGAACAACACCCCTCAACTGTTTTTTGCAAGTAAACAACAGGGAGACAAACAACACCTGCAAAGGTTGTTTTCCTTCTTCAAGAACTGTTGGAATTCCTCCTCACAATTTCTCAGGCCACAGTTTCTTAGGCCAGTGTGAGAAAGTTATGTGACTTAGTTTCACACAGACACTGTGCTGCTGCTGCCTGATATCTCGCATTCAGCATCCACAGATGCATATCCATGTTTTATTATAATTGCTCTGAAGTTGTAAAGCTTCTTGTGAATTTAGGATTTTCTAGAAATTAAATGTATCTTTGTGGCACGGAATACCTTTGTAAAAATCTCACTCATGATTAACTGATTTGCACTTAAATACCTTTGTGATGTTTTTGTTATCAAGATACCAACATTAGCTGATGTCTGACCTAAAATTGCATTAGAAAAATTCATGTATTTTGCTTACTTGGTCTTTGTTTCTCTACCCATAGTCATTTTATTTTTATTAATTGGAAGCGTAATTCTGACTTTTAAAAAATGGTAAAAAATTTCAGACAGATTTTTCCCTTTTCTACTTGCTAATATCAAAATTAATTTAACTCTTTCTAGTTTTGAAGATTAAAAAATTATCTGCGTAGAATCCTTGGATTTTTTTTAACAAAAAGAACATTTTGTTTAGGTGTTGTTGCTGAAACAGAGATTACGGAATGGTCAGATAGGCACTGAATTGCCTGATCAAAATGTCCAATCAGAACCACAAGTTCAAAGTCCAATGGGAGAAGTCAGTGCAGGAAATATTGTGGAACCAGGAAGCAATGGTAGGTATTGTGGCTTTTTCAAGAGACCTTACATTTTGGGGAATAAACCTGCTGTTATTTATGATGGAGTAACAATATTTAGGGCTGCCCATGTCATAGTAAGAATATATTTTCTAGAAGAAGACAACTGTTTTGTAAACCATCTGGCAGCTAGAGGACAGGATAAGCCCTTCAAGAAACTAAATTTTCATAAGAATTCACATCTGGTATGTCTTTCCTATATAAATAATGACATTGTAATTATTGCTTTGTTGGTAGGTGTTCTTACTATCCCAACTTAATACAATTAAGAGATTTTGTCACCCATAAGTGAGGACCTATTCCTGGAGTTCGGAGAGCAGATTAGTTGCCAGTCTCTGTCTTTTTGTTTGTGAGTTTAGTTTTTTTTTTCTCTTGTTTTATCAAAAAAAATTAAAAACAAAGATTAATTTCGATATTCCTGCTATTGAATAACCTAAGTGTTCCTCACATCTGAAGATTGTTTAAATTAATGGGGTTCTCAGTATTGTATATATTTGATTACTGAGCAAGGGACATTATAATGCTGATACATAATAATAGTGTCTTTCATTGGTACCCTTCATAAAAGGTAGGGTTAAGACAGAGCCAAACATACCTCCTGAAATTATATTTGTTCAGCATCTGCTATGGTTTTTATATTTAGGGATGATATGAAGTGTTAGGTGAGAGTTCTTATCTAGTGCCATGGTCTTTGTACTGGTTAGTCAATAATGAAAAATTGTGATTCAAGATGTTTTCTGTGCATGAGTCTGCCTCTGGACTGTAGTGTGCCAGGCATATACCAAAGCAGCTCTCTCACTCTCCTCCACAGCTAGACAGAGGAGAGAAAATTTTAAAAATCATGAGTTGAGATCCCTCACTAAATACTGTCGTGGCCAAAAGAAGCTTTAATTAGAGATATGAAGTGAATTTATTACTAGTAAAATCAGAGCAGGATAACAAAAAGTAAAATAAAACTTTAACTCCTTCCCCCCATCCCTCTCTCCTTCCCAGCTCTACCTCTTTCCCCAGAGGGGCAGGGAGACAGGGAATGGGGGTTTATGGTCAGTTCATCACTTGTGTTTTCATCCACTGCTCAGGGAGAGGAGTCCTTCCCCTGCTCCACTGTGGTATTCCTCCCACAGGAGACAGTTCTCCAAGAACTTCTCCAGCATGAGTCCATCTCGTGGGCAGCAGCTTCCTGTGAACTGCTGCAATGTGAGCCCATCCCACAGGCCACAGTCCTCCCAAAACTGCTGCAGCATGGGTCATTCTTCCACAGGGTGCAGTTCTTCAAGGACAGGCTACTCCAGAGTGGGCTTCTCACTCCACAGTCCTCCCATGGGGTCACAGCCTCCTCTCAGGCATCCACCTTCTCTGGCATGGGCACCTCCATGGGGTGCAGGTGGATATCTGCATCCCCTTGGTCCTCCATGGGCTGCAGGGGCACAGCTGCTTCACCATGGTCTGCACCACAGGCAGCAGGGTAATTTCAGATCCAGTGCCTGGAGCGCTTCCTCCCCCTCCTTCTCCGCTGACCTTCATGTCTGCAGAGTTGTTTCTCTCACATGTTCTCACTCCACTTTTCTTTGGCCACAATTACAACTGTGCAATATAATTTTTTTCCTTTCTTCTTGAATTTTTTTATCACAGAGGTGTTACCCCCATTACTAATTGGCCCAGTCTTGATCAGCAGCACATCAGTCTTTGGAGTTTTACCAGGAATTAGCTCTGCTGGACGTTAAGAAAGTTTCTGGCGGTTCCTTGCAGAAACTACCCCTGTAGCTCCCCTTCCGCTACTGAAGCTTGGCCATACAAATCCAGTACAACACCAAATCCTCTTGCAGCCTCCAGAGCATCAGAGCAGAAGCACACAGTGAAATGTGCTAGTTACACAGTGATTCAAACTGAAAGGGAATAGGTTTAAATAATAGACATTAGAAAAAATTCCTTACTTGTGAGGGTGGGGAGGCACTGGAACAGGTTGCCCAGAGAAGTTGTGGCTGCCCCATCCATTGAAGTGTTAAAGGCCAGGCTGGATGGAGCTCTGAGCAACTTGTTCTATTGTGAGGTGTTCAGGCTATGGCAGAGGTTGGAACTAGATTATCTTTAAGATCCCTTCCAACCCAAACCATTCTATGATTTTATAAATACAACTCAGAAAGACACTAAGTATAACCTTTATCCTGATGAATGTAGTGCCAACCTGGATATTTTAGAACAAATGTCATACCCAGCCTTGGGGAATGCAAGAATCTGTGTGCGTGGCACTTGAAATGTGTGATTTGCTTTGCTTCACATTTTTTCCTACTTGTTCATATTCAGTTAATAGCAGCAGGGGCATTTATAAATCATGATGACTTTTTAATTACATAAAAACTCCTTGTTGATTAATAGCTTCATTTTGAAGCTGATAAAGGAACTAGGGTTTTGTAAGCTAACTTGGGCTGTGAAGGACTGTGTTTACTATTCTGTGTATGTGTAGAACATTTCTGGCACTTAGAGTAGGAACTAGGAAGTCTTGCAGACTTCACACAACTTTCTTTAGAGACCTATGAGTCCACTGCTTTGTGAATGATAAATGCAGATCTGCAATTTGGAAATGGCATGCATATGGTAATGTTGGTATGTTGTCTTATAGAGTGTAATGAAGATTCTGTTAAAACACTAGAAACTCTTAATCAGAGGGTAAAGCGCCAAGAGAACTTGCTACAATGTTGTAAGGAGACTATTTGGTCACATAAGGAGTGCTGTGCCCAATTAACCAAGGAGAAAGAGGCACTTCAAGAACAGCTGGAAGGGAGGCTTCAGGAACTGGAGAAAATAAAGGTATGGAAAATGCTCTTAGCTTTATGGGTAACCATGAAAATACAGTAAGAACTCCAGTATTTCCAAAATTTATTGATAGGCCAGACCATGAAACAAACTGTCCCTGTCCTTTTTTGGAGATAAAGGTGCAAAACGCATCTGGAATTATTGCACTCAGCAATTATTCTGAAGTGGTGAAGTAGGGTATGAAATCTTACTGTATAAATAACCATCAGAATGGTACTAGAAGTAAGTAGTTGTGGGAAATTGGGGTGAGAAAAAGACTGTCTTAGAATAGAAGATAGAAGGTAAAGTGAGAAAAGTGAAGCAGAGCTAAACCTTTAAGACATAGTGAATGAGGCATTAATTATGTAAATTAACAGAAAAAAAAGGAAGGCATGGCAGTGGAGATCACAATATAGTGAACGTAAGTGAAATACCAAAGCTAATAAATTAATACTTTGCTCAGTTTTCCTTTTAAGGCCATTAATGCTGAGTGTGGAGCATAATGTGCTAAGTATAGCTGTACTTTACTTACAGGGATCAGATTCCCATCTCTGTCTTCATTTCTGAGCACTAGCCTGGTTTGAAAGCACTCTGAAAGACTTGTGTATTTTAATGACATTTTCTAGAACAAGGCTAGTAACAATCATTTATTTTGCATTGCTGTGATCCTCTTGTAAACCCAGATGCAGGTAATAGAGCAGAAATCTTAGACATATTTCTTGGTTTTCTTTAACAACTCAGACCTCCATGTATGGAGGCGCTAACAAGGCCTTCAGATCCCTGAATTATTACAGAAGCCATAAGGCAGTCTACCTCTGGGAGATGTAAAAGTAATTTAAAATTGCCCGCTTCAGTTTCCCTCAATTGTGTTCTGTGTTCTTCCTCCAAGGTGCAGTGCAGGGTAAAAGCCAAATCTAAGCTGTTTGTCAACCAACTTGTGGTTGGGATCTTTTTTTAGGACCTTCACATGGCTGAGAAGACTAAACTGATTACGCAGTTACGTGATGCAAAGAATTTGATTGAACAGCTAGAACAAGACAAGGTAAACAAAGCTGTAGGTTTTGAGGAAGATTGTTGAAAACAGAAAAAATCTGGCTCTTGGTATTAGAACCTGGTTTTAGTGGTGTGATGGCTTAATCTATGTTTTAATAAGTAATGTAAGCTTCTTGAGAATTTTATTGTATATGTACCATAAGATATATGTATGTTAGGTTATACTTAGTACTGCAACATGATATTATTTAGGATAAAGTAGATGTACTGAATACACTCCTTGATGCCAACTCTAAAACAAACAAAAAAACCCCAAACATAAATGAAGATGAGACACAATTAAATTAAATTAAATAAATAAAAACAGTAAAATAACTGTATTTTCAGTAGACAATAAGGAGCTTCTCAGTTTTTAGCTCCTTAAAAGTTTTTTTAATCACAGTCTTGGTATCTGGAGTAACTTCTGGTGGTGTCATAAGTGATGTGACTAACATTGTATGGCGTATTTTCAAAGGAGAAGTACAGACTCTACAATGTTTTTAGTTTGGTTTTATTTACAGAATACATGTTTCAAAGGAAAGTGTCTGTACTAGAAGGAGGAAGTTTTTGGATGGTCCATATATGCTAGAGCTCTTTTCGCCACTAGGTAAATTTTGGATACTCTTAAGAATAATTCCTATTCTTATGTTCTTTTTGTTAGCATTTTCTGTTTTCTAAAAAAATAGAAAAATCCCATGATCTCTCATCTTGTAATAACAGACTACAGTTTATTCCTGTCAAGGATTGTGCCCTGGCTTGAAATTGTTTCAGGTATATGTCTTATTTGTTTGCTAGCTTTTTATCGCAAGAACCTCTTCCATAGGGCATAGTAATTGCGGAGATAAAGCGGCAAATGCATGAAACATTGGAAATTAAGGAGGAGGAAGTAGCCCAACTGCGTGCTCGAATCAAACAAATAACTACAAAAGGCGAGGAATTAAAAGAACAGAAAGAAAAATCTGAAAGAGCTGGTAAGAATATGCATAGATTATTTGCTTTCACATTTGTACATTAGAAAGCTTCAGTGTGGTCTTTTTCAATAGTTGCTGCTTGGAATGGTTATTAAGTGATGCTCCTTTTTCTATTGTTCTCCCCATCACCCATGCTACTATCATCACTAACTTCACTTCTGGACAGCAGAGTTTAGGGATGCTTTTGACTGATTTGTCTGTTACCAATAAAACTGGATTTAGGAAGGAAACTTTTGAAAGGCAACTGTACTTCCCTGTTGGTAGGTGAAAAGATTGCTGGAGTCTTCTGGTCTAACTTAAGAAGAGAAACTTGGAACTACCTGTAAATTGTCATTATAATGCCACCAGGAATTCACATAAAAAAACACAGTAGTGAGTGTATAAGAGTTTGTGAAGAAGTAAAAATGTTATAACCTAGTAAACATTTTCTTTCAATTATTTTAATGGAAGCATTTCTGATTTGAGTGAAGCAGCAGTGGTGATTCCTTTTGCTTCAGGCTTGTAGCATAGGAACATATATGTAACTGTTATATGATGTAGTTTGCTTTTTATGGAAATTAGGTAACATTATGTGGGCTTGCACTTCTTTTGCATGAAATGAAGTTAAACCATTCTTTTTTAAACCGTGAAATTATTTTGTACAACATCAGAATTCTTTTAGAACAATTTAATTTGTTCTCATGGGCATGTGAAGAAGCTCACTCTTTTGGCAGAAGCTCAGGTGTTACTTTGAATAAAATATTTTACATATTTTCTTTCTCTAAAAAGCAGTGAGTAGTTCAAACAACACAGTTCATAGGGATTTATTTAAAATTTATATAATTTAGATTAGAACTTGTAATTTTAAAGATTAATTTGGATAAATCATTCTGCTGTAATTTAGAAAAGCAGCTGGAATGTCCATCTTGTGAAAGTAACAAACATTTTGATTAGGTGCTTTCCTCTCCTACCTTTTTAAGGTTGCATGATTCTTTTTAGTTCTGGAAATTCATACTTCAGAAGTCAGTCAGTCCTGCTAAAGTTGTATTTTCTTTGGTACTGGGAGACTAGGAAGTTCTTCATGATTAGAAAAAAAGATGACAAATCTTTTAATACTACTGTAGATGTGAAGTTATTGTCATAGTTGTTTGCAATAGTATTTTTGAGGCAGGAGAAACAATTATGAATTATTTTTGCACTATCTACATGTGCTAATTAATACAGTAATTTCTTCAAGTTTGCCTGGCCAGAAGCAGAAATCAGGTTAGAGATGATTCTGTAGACAACTGGAAAACCCTCTGTTGTAATGAAAAGTACTTTAATATGAATGAACGTTGTAGAGTACACTACAATTTTCTAGGGAGAGATTTGTATGTTAAATGGGCTCTTTTTTAAACAAAAAAAAATTAAGTACTTTGGTTGATTTTACAGTGCATAAGTATCAACTTTACCTTTTGATTACATTTATAATAGTCTTTTAAGCATGCATATATGTGTGTTGGAACCCTTGGCAAATTAGTTAACACAGCTTTTAAGACAGAATTTTAAGGTGACCTTTATTAGATTTTTCTCTTACATCCTTGGCTTAATAAATTCCAAAAATATTGTAATCTACAATGTTAGCACGGTTCAATACAGTTGAACTAAATTATTTGAGAAAACCACCTTGCATACGGGAGAGCCTGAAGTTGGTTTTCAGGCTGCAACTTTTGATTTGTAACGGTTTTATGAATTGGGCAATTTCATGTATTTGAGGTCAGCATTTAAAGTTCTGAGTTTGGGACAGTTAATGTGAGGCGATTTTCACGGAACCACAGAATAGGTAAGGTTGGAATGGACCACAGTGTGTCATCTGGTCCAGCCTCCCTGCTCTACTAGGGTCATCATAGACCACATGGCACAGAACTGCATCTAGACTGTTAAATTCTAGACATCTTTTTCTATATCATGGTTTAGTGAAGAACTGAATTCATGTAATGAAGTAGAAATGTTAATTTCAGTTATGTAATAGCAAAATAAGGATAAGCATAATACAATATTGAAATTTGCTTTTGTGCTGCTTGAAGACTAAAAGGTGGTATAGTTTTCCATGTCATCTTGCCTAATGTTACATTTTCTTGCATTTTTCTTTGTAAATCAGGACTTTAGTGAATTGCTCCAGTGTTTGATTTAATGTGAATGCATTTTTGTGTAATGAAATAGTGAAAAGATATGTATGCTTTTTTTGTTGTTGTGTTGTATAAATTGTAACTTGGTCTCCTCAGTTGAAGTTCTTTTATTTTTTTTGTAGTTAGAGGTACATTATATTGAAATCTCACAGAGCATCTTGTTTTTGTACATCCACACATGCCATTAAGTGAATCATGGTGCCTTTCCCAAGCCCTGTATGAACAGGACTGGGGTAAGGGCTCTGTTTTTTTTTACATCACACATTGGGTATTTTAACTGGGTTGTAAAAAGTAAATTCTGTGCTTCTCAGGCACTTCTACTTGAGGTAACTGCAACACTTTTTTTTTTTTTTTCTTCAACAGAGATCTTTTTAGTATTTGTAAATTTCCAGGTAAACTTAGGTTTACTTAGGTTTGTTTCTCCTGAGATTACCTAGCATAAGTACTTCATGACTTCTTAAGATGCAGATAACTGACTTATTTATATTCTATAAGCAATCAAAGTCTTCAGAAAGCAAATCCTATTTGTAGGCAGCATTTCTTTTGCAAACTTAATTAACATATGTTTTGCACCTTTCTTCAGTGAAAATAAAAAGGCTTGGACTGTGCATTTAAATTCCTGCGTAGATGCACAAATCAGCTATAGGAATAATTTCAACCTTTTTTTCAAAACTTGGATGAAAGGGGAAGTTCCTCACTAAAACTTGAGGAGACACTGAGTAACGCAGTCGTCACCAATATGGTTATCATGCGTTCTCCTTTATTAGTCGTGAAATGGCTGGTTTTATACAGTTTTACATAGTTTACAATATAAAGCATTCCCTCATTGGCGTTC